>JAUPFM010000055.1:0-200000 GCA_033026295.1 Channa striata
GAAATAAAACATAATTTGGAATTATGATTTATTCAGCTTCAACTCGTCAGTCTGGAGTTTCTGATCGTTTCAGTGGAAGTGGATCTGATCCTGATTATACTCTGACCATAAGTAGAGTTCAGGGTGAAGATGCAGGAGTTTATTACTGTCAGCAGGGTTACAGCTCGTTCACAGAGTGAAACATCGTCGTACAAAAACCTCCCTCAGATAAAGAGGAACTGATGTGTCTCAACAGCTGCTCTGGAACTAAAATACCAGAGGTTTGACAACCTCATATTCTCAACATTCCATTTATATCAAATATAAAAACCAAAATGCTTACAGTTGGGTATTTAACTAATCTCTGTGCCACATTTTCAAACAGAATATTTGCATTTAGTGACACTTGTCTGTCCGTCTGACAAAAATGAGCTGGTAAAATATCATCGCAAACCTTCAGTTGTTTCTCTGCCACATTCTCAAATTTTCACTTGTTTCCCTCCAAACAGCAGCAGGAGTGTGTGATTAAAAGAGACAATTTAGTGTTAACATGACTTTCCAAGGGACAGAAAAAACAAGAATTAACTACCACTGGACTTATGAGAGACACTAAAGTTTAAAGAACCACTGAATATATTAAGTCTTTGTCAATACAATTTCCATGTGTCTTGGCCCCAAATGAGAAGGTTCAAATACAGTCGACATTTATCACTTTATTATTAAAAGACACATTCAGACGAAGAAAGAGTCTTTATTGTGATGAAATGTTTTTACTGTCAGCATTAGTAGAATTCCACAGCACTACTGTAATTTACAGTCACAAGAACGAATAACGGCTCTGTTTGCAAAAACAGTGGGTGATGTCTCAGATATACTCAGCTTGTCCTCCGTCTTCCTTTTGTTCACAGCACTTTGTCACGCCCCATTTTTAACCACCGTCTGTCCCATAAATATGTTTTAATGATTATTTAGATTCACTGTAAATCAGAGAATGTTAAAGAATAAGAGCAGAGTAACTGGATTAGTCTTTATGCTGATGATGTCTGACTTTATTTTACTGATCCTGAAAACACTTCAAATGCTCAGCAGATTTATGTCACTAAAAGAACAAATAACAGTTTAAATTCTCTCTTTCACAATGTCATCAACAAAAACCTGTAAACTCTCATATTTATGAGAAAGTTTGATCCAACTGTATTTAAATGACTGAGACAGTCTCAGGATCTTTTTTTATGTATAAAAATAAAGGCGGAAGCAGAATTTATTTGATGAGCAGATTTTTATTGTCTGGAGACATTGAAATTATAAACGTTATCAACAACTAATGAACATTTGACAAATAGAAGAAAAGGGACAAAGAGTCAGAGAGAACAGAGTTGGAACCATTTGAGAGAATTATCAGTATCAGAGGAAAAAACTAATCAGATCAGGACTGGGGACACTGGTCTCTCGTCAGTGTCTCTGTGACTGGAGACTGGGAGCCCTGGGTGGCCTCACAGGTCACAGAGGCTGCATTCGTCCACTGGTCTGCAGGGATCTTCAGGGTGCTGCTCCAGCTGTAGCGCCCGTCCTTGTCCAGCACCCCGGGACTCCTGGTCTCCTCCCAGCTGCTGCTGCCGCTGCTGCCGCCGTCCACCTTCCAGGACAGAGTCCAGCCTGAGGGGAAGCCCTTGTTGGCCAGACACATGAGCGTGACCTTGTCCTTCTTCTGTTCCAGACTGGACGGGGGCAGAACAGTCAGTGTGGGACGGGCATCACCTACAATAGAAGACAACAATCAGAGGACACAGCTTTCAATCAAGCAGCAGACAGTTGGACACCTTTACTGTGTGACATTTTGTCCTTGAAGGAGTTTCTGTCAGATGGTCTTTCTGCTCCACCAGTCACTGACTCACACATTGTTTCACTTCCCTTTAAGAAACTTCTCATGCAGATCAGGACAGACACAAACATCAGACACTTTGACCTGAAATATGACACATAAAACTGTTTTGTCCAAATCTTTACTCTACACGAGTTTAAACATAAAGACAACAATCAAATGTTCTTCACGTGGATTTCAGTCCGATTCAAACAGAATAAACGAAGAACACGAAGTACAATAAAGTCACGAGAGATTTGTCACAGTTTCAAACATCAGTAGTTATCGTTACTCTGTTCTAATTTAGTGGAAACAAGTCCAGTTTAAAGAGATTCTCAAACAGTTTTCAATGTGGTGGTAAATGAAAACGTTTAGAAATATTTAGACAGTTGGATTAAAGGAGTTTAAATGTGACCCTGACAGGAACATGGAAAGACAAGTTTAGTAAAACTGCTCTGAGTTCAGCTCCATGATGAAGGTGGAGGAATAAAAACACAGATACTGAATCTGTTCCAAGTCAAACAAGATCGTTTCAAACTCGACTTTACAATCATTTATTTAGTGTCAGTGACACAAAGTGACTGAGTCGTCGTACGAAAACCTCTGACTGTACAGAGACACGACTCTGACTTTGACAAACTGACCTAAAGCTGCAACATCTCAACATGTAACTTCACCAATAAAGTCACATTTACTGGTTTATCCACTGGATTAATATTTTATATTTATTACAAACAGTTTTTAAATTCCTGCTTCTAAAGCAGACGTTGTCTCTTATTATATTAAAATTATTTTGTACCAAGTAACATGGAAATGAAACTATTTGACCTGAAACACTGAATAACAAAGAAAAAAAGCTGCTGAAGTAAAAGAGTTTTTAAACATTTCACTTACTTCCAAATTCCAGTCTGGTTCCTCCACCGAACGTGAGCCACAGTGATACAAAGTGACTGAGCCGTCGTACAAAAACCTCTGACTGTACAGAGACACGGCTCTCTGACTTTGGAACAAACAAACTCAAATAAATTATTCCCTGGTTGTAAACACGTCTCAGCTGAAAACTCACAATAACCTCAAAATTTATTTAATTCTACATTAATAATTAAGAATATAAAAATGTACAAAAAAGTACACGTTATATAATATATACACGTAGTATTTTTCAAAAGAAACCACAGTCATTATTCGCAAATTCATTATGAAAGAGAAAAAGAAATTCTCAAAACAGAGTAATAACTATAATAACTATAATATATGTGTTATTATTAAATACCGGTAAAGTAATGATAATCAGTCTGATTATGTGTCTTGGAGTGTGTCCAGTGGAAACATCTGAACAGCTTCAGGACAGTTTTGTCCATATTCCAGGACAATGATATTAACGCCTCCACATCCACTGTGCTGTTCTGACTTAGAGCCTGTATGGACACTGTCTCTACCAACACACAGATCCGCATCTTTCCTAACAACAAACCACGGACGACTAGTTAGGTCCAACTCCTGCGGCAGCACGACAAGGTTGCCAGTTTGGAACCAAACAGAGGCATCAGAGACACCAAAGTAGCCTAGAACAGGAGGACTGACGGACACTTTAACAGTTTGACGCCATTAACGAGACACTACAGGGACAGAACCAGCACCGGCTACAAATACCCAGGCACTCACCCTGCACAGTGCAGAGGAACGACACACCTTCAGTCACATCAATGTACTGACAGCAGCAGGCCCAGATGGTGTCCTGGGACAGGTTCTTAGAGACTGTGTCATGGAGCTGGCAGAGGTCTTTACAGACACGTTCAACAGGCCTCAGTCACAGTGCTCAGTCCCCATCTGTCTCAGAACCTGTCTCACTTTGAATAGTCCCACTATCAGACACACTGCAATGATGGGATTTAGCAATTATAGTCCAGTGGCACTGACACCAAAAGTGATGAGGTGCCTGGACATATTGGTGCTGAAAGTCATCCACACTGTTCTGCTACATCAACAGGAACATATGGAAGGTTTTTATTTGTCGATTAGTCTTGTGCCTTTAACACCATCCTGCCAAACAGATTGTTTCACAAGATTGTGTCATCATAACATCTGGTTAGGGACACTGGATTTTTTAACAGTCCACAGTGTCATGGTTGTCATCCTGAGCTGTGTTGCCCTGGATACGGTTCCTCCCTTCCTGGTGCTCCTCCCTCTCTCCTCCCCTGCTGCTCTTTCGTTAGTGTAATCCTGCACACCTGTCTTGTCCTTCTTAAGCCCCAGTTACCTGTCTCTCTCTCCCAGAACGTCTTTCAGCAACAATTGATTCAGCAACCTTTTCTCTAGTCTGTACCCACTTGATCTGCTCCTCCTGTCGCTAGTGTTTGTGCCTGTTTTGTTTGGACCTCCAGCCTCCTGTTTCCCGTGATTACTTTGTTACTTTCTGGCCACGATCTTTTTCGTCTGGTCTGTTCCCCGGGGAAGTAAGTTGTCATTTGTTTTATTTCTCCACCGGTGTGTTTTTTCATTCTCTAAGATAATTAGTAAATAATCTAGCCACAGGGGTTGCAAGCCAGTAACTTCTGTGCCGGTCCCAAGCCCGGATAAATAGAGAGGGTTGCGTCAGGAAGGGCATCCGGCGTAAAATTTTGCCAAGTACAACCATGCGAGTCATCCATACCACTTTCATACCGGATCGGTCGAGGCCCGGGTTAACAACGACTGCCAACGGTGCTGTTAACCTACAGGGTGCCGGTGGAAATTGGACTACTGTTGGTCGAAGAAGGAGAGGAGGCAGAAGGGTCCGTGGTCAGAGAGAGAAGGGGAAAGGCAGGAGCTTATATTTGAGAGTAGGGACTCTTAACGTTGGCACAATGACATGGAAAGGTAGAGAGCTGGCAGACATGATGGAGAGAAGGAAGGTAGATGTACTGTGTGTGCAGGAGACAAGGTGGAAGGGCAGCAAAGCACGTAGTATTGGAGGAGGATACAAACTGTTCTACCATGGTGTGGATAGGAAGAGAAACGGAGTAGGAGTGATCCTGAAGGGGGAGTTTGTGAACAATGTTCTAGAGGTGAAAAGAGTCTCAGACAGGGTGATGAGCCTAAAGCTAGAAATCGAAGGGGTGATGGTGAACGTAGTCAGTGGGTATGCTCCACAAGTTGGCTGCGAGTTATAAGAGAAGGAGAGATTCTGGAGTGAGTTTGATGAGGTTGTAGAGAGTATCCCCAGAGGAGAGAGAGTAGTTGTTGGAGCAGACTTCAATGGGCATGTTGGTGAGGGGAACAGAGGTGATGAGGAGGTGATGGGCAGGTTTGGTGTAAAGGAAAGGAATCCAGAAGAACAGATGGTAGTGGACTTTGCTAAGAGGATGGAAATGGCTGTAGTTAACACTTACTTCCAGAAGAAGGAGGAACATAGAGTGACATACAAGAGCGGAGGTAGGAGTACACAGGTGGACTACATTCTATGTAGACAAGGTCATTTGAGAGAGGTTAGTGACTGTAAAGTGGTGGTAGGAGAGAGTGTAGCCAGACAGCACCGCATGTTGGTGTGTAAGAGGCCTCTGGCGGTCAGGAAGAAGAAGAGAGGAAAGTCAGAAAAGAAGACCAAGTGGTGGAAGCTAAAGAATGAAGAAACTTGTGAGGAATTCAGGCAGAAGTTGAGACAGGCTTTGTGTGGTCAGGAAGAGCTTCCAGATGATTGGGAAACTACAGCAGAGGTAATCAGGGAAACAGGTAGGAAGGTGCTTGGTGTGTCATCTGGAAAGAGGAAAGAAGATAAAGACACTTGGTGGTGGAATGAGGAAGTACAGGATTGCATCCAGAGGAAGAGGTTAGCTAAAAGGAAGTGGGATGTAGAAAGGACTGAGGAAAGTAGACAGGAGTACAAGGAAGTGCAGCGCAGAGTGAAGAGGGAGGTGGCAAAGGCCAAACAGAAAGCTTACGATGAGCTGTATGACAGATTAGACACAAAGAAAGGAGATTAGGACTTGTACAGGATAGCCAGACAGAGAGATAGAGATGGGAAAGATGTGCAACAGATAAGGGTGATTAAAGACAGAGATGGAAAGGTGCTAACAAGCCAGGAGAGTGTGCAGAGAAGATGGAAGGAGTATTTTGAGGAGCTGATGAATGTGGAAAATGACAGGGAAAGAAGGGAGGAAGATGTGGATGTTGTGGAGCAGGAAATAGGAGAGATTAGAAAGGATGAGGTGAGGAAGGCTCTGAAAAGGATGAAGAGCGGAAAGGCTGTTGGTCCTGATAACATACCTGTGGAGGTGTGGAAGTGTCTAGGAGAGACAGCAGTGAAGTTTCTGACAGGTCTGTTTAACAGGATTTTAGAGAGTGAGAAGATGCCTGAGGAATGGAGGAGAAGCGTTCTGGTGCCGATCTTTAAGAACAAGGGTGACACGCAGAACTGTAGCAACTACAGAGGGATAAAGCTGATGAGCCACACAATGAAGCTGTGGGAAAGGGTAGTGGAGGCCAGGCTTAGGAAGGAGGTGGAGATTTGTGAGCAGCAGTATGGTTTCATGCCCCGTAAGAGCACCACTGATGCCAATTTCGCTTTGAGGTTGTTGATGGAAAAGTACAGAGATGGTCAGAAGGAGCTGCATTGTGTCTTTGTGGATTTAGAGAAGGCGTATGACAGGGTGCAGCTGTGGAGGAGCTGTGGTACTGTATGAGGATGTCGGGAGTGGCAGAGAAGTACGTCAGAGTAGTTCAGGAGCATGACGGTGGTGAGATGTGCCGTAGGTCAGACAGAGGAATTCAAGGTGGAGGTGGGACTACACCAAGGATCAGCTTTGAGTCCCTTCTTTTTTGCTATGCTGATGGACAGGTTGACAGATGAGGTCAGACAGAAATCTCCCTGGACAATGATGTTTGCAGATGACATTGTGATTTGCAGTGAGAGTAGAGAGCAGGTGGAGGAACAGCTGGAGAGGTGGAGGTTTGCTCTGGAAAGAAGAGGCATGAAAATCAGTCATAGCAAGACAGAATACATGTGTGTAAATGAGAGGGAGCCAGGTAGAAGTGTGAGGTTACAGGGGGCTGAGGTGAAGAAGGTGCAGGAGTTTAAGTACTTGGGGTCAACAGTTCAGTCTGATGGGGAGTGTGGAAAAGAGGTGAAGAGGCGAGTGCAGGCGGGTTGGAGTGGGTGGAGGAAAGTGTCAGGAGTGTTGTGTGACAGAAGAGTGTCAGCAAGACTCAAAGAAAAAGTGTACAGGAGAGTGGTGAGACCAGCTCTGCTCTATGGGTTAGAGACAGTAGCAGTGAGAAAGAGACAAGAGGCAGAGATGGAAGCAGCAGAGATGAAAATGTTGAGGTTCTCCTTAGGAGTGACGAGGTTGGACAGAATAAGGAACGAGTTCATCAGAGGGACGGCACACGTTGCCTGTGTTAGCAACAAAGTCAGAGAGGCCAGACTGAGATGGTTTGGACATGTGCAGAGGAGGGATAGTGATTATATTGGTAGAAGGATGTTGGAGATGGAGCTGCCAGGCAAGAGGGCGAGAGGACGACCAAGGAGGAGACATATGGATGTTCAAATAGAGGACATGAGGTTAGCTGGTGTCAGAGAGGAAGATGCCCAGGATAGAGTGAAGTGGAAACGGATGATTCGCTGTGGCGACCCCTGATGGGAAAAGCCGAAAGAGTAGTAGTAGTAGGATAATTAGTAAATCTTTTCTCTCGAGTGAAGTTTTTGCCTCGACCGTTTTGATTTGTTACTTTGTTTATTTATTTCTTAAATTGTTACTTTGTTGATCATATCCGGACAACCCTCCTGAGTTCACCATCCCCGTCTGGTCCGCTTTTTCGTCTTCACCCTCAACCTGGCCGAGAGTTCTACACCTCTCCCTCCACTCATCCATTCCCGTAAGCCCGTTATCATTAGTCCTCTGTACTGGTTTATGTTTTCTTTACTCACCCTCTGTTTACCCCTAGGCCTCAGACCTGTCCGGCTCCTGAACAGAGTTTTCGCCACCCCGCACAGCTCCAACCATATTCCACAACATCCACTTCCAATAAAATCTCTGCTCTTTCACTACCTTCTGACTGTGCCTCTTATCTGGGTCCACATAAGAATATAATTGTGACACACAGTCTGTGAAACAACAAACAACATACAACTCGTCCTCTCTCAGTACAGGAGCTCTACAAGGTCCTGTCCTGGGCCTTTTTACTGTACAATCTGTACATCCATGAGTACCACCAACCCCATCATTAAAGTTGCAGATGACACCACAGTGGTGGGACTGATCATTAATGGTGACGAGACAGAACAGACTGAAATGCATTAAACAACAAGACCTTGAACACCATGAAAACCCAGGAAATGATCATTTTCTTGAGAGGATGCCAACTTTCATGTTCCTGCTCACACGAATTTCTGAGGACCTCACATGGACCCAAAGCAGGAACCTGAAGATCCACCTGTTGAAGCACCTACTGTCATCCTTTTATCACTGCTCTGTGGAGCATCCTGACCCAAGGCGTCCTTGTGTGGTACAGCAGCAGTTCTGTCGAATCATCAGATACGACCAGGCCTGGAGGACATTTTTACTTCCTGCAGCCTCCAGGGGGTAAAAACATTCTCAAGGACGCATCACACCACATGTTTGAACTCTTGTCCTCAGACAGGCGTCACAGGACAGTTTGAACTAAAACAACCAGACTGTTAAATAGTTTCTACTAAATTACTAAACTAAACACCAGTTTTAAATGGGTACAAGAGCTGCTATTATTTATGTTTGCAAGAAAATGCTTCATAACGTATATGTATATACATATAAACATATATATATATATATATATACATATATGTATGTTTAGTTTTTTATATATTTTTTGGTATTTTATTCGCACAGTTTTTACTATTTCCCTCAATTTCATTGTACTTGTACAATGGGAATAATCAAATCTGAATCTGATCCAGGTCCCTGTAGGAGTGAGTCTGATCATTTGCATAGGCACTTTGCATCAGCAGCACCATGCTCCAGTGCTCTGGGAGACTTTATAGTCCTGAGAGTTGGACACTGGATGACTGACAGCTGTCCTTCATGACAACAGAAGCCACAGAAATCGTCCTCATCCAAAACATGACTCTGATCTCCGTCCTCATCTGGACTCTCCTCTGCTGCTGCTTCACAGGTAAAGTCCAGAGAATCCAACTGGTCTCCTCTATCAACATCCATCCCTCTGAAATGAAGCCCACAAAACCCTGATGCTGCTTGATGTTTTTATCTCTGTGTCCTCAGCGTCCAGAGGTCAGGTCACAGTGACTCAGCCTGAAGCAGTCAGCGCTACTCTGGGAGTAACCGCGAGCATTACATGTAAAACCAGTCAGAATGTTTATGGTGGGAACTATTTAGCCTGGTACCAACAGAAAGATGGACAAACTCCTAAACTACTCATCTACCACACCAGCACTCGAGCATCAGGGATTCCAGCTCGTTTTTCAGGCAGTGGCTCAAACTCTGACTTCACTCTGACCATCAGTGGAGTCCAGACTGAAGATGCAGCAGTTTATTACTGTCAGAGTTATCACTACATTAATAGCAAAGATGTGTTCACACAGTGAAAAAGCATTGTACAAAAACCTCGCTCAGTCAGACTGAACAGTAACTGAACTGAGGCTGCAGCTGGAAGCTACTGCAGAGACTGACACACTTCACTGAATGTGCACAAACACACGTTGATGGTTATAGTATGTTCACATCATTCACATCATCTGATATAATACAGAGTGATACTCTACATTAATTATAAAAACTTCATTATCTACATCAGAAAATTAACCACCTTCTCTGGCATTATATTATTGACAACAATTAGACTGATCCCTGGAAGGCTCAGGGGTCACTTTGGGTTTTTCCTAAGGACACTGTGATAACAGGAGGAGCTGGGAAACAAACCACTGTCTCTGTAAATAGTGCACTACCTGCTCTGCCTTCTGACCAACAATAGCCACAGATATTAGCACATTTACGTCACATCTGGAAAGAAGGAGTTATGCTTTTTCCATCTGTGATCATAAATCAAACTGTATCATTATGTGGAGTCCCCCAGGGTTCAATTCTGGGGCCACTGCTATTCAACCTGTACATGCTGCTTTTAGGTCCAATCATACATGACAATGATGTTTATCACAGTTTCACAGACGACATTCAGATTTACTTGTTTCTGTCTTTAAACGACTACAGTCTTTTATCAGCAAGTAGAGTAAGTAAACAGCTGGATGTGACGTCACTAATAATCGTTAACTGCATTGAACATGTATTTTACCTTTTCAATCACAATGAGACGGTTTGAGGACATTGTTAACACCAACCCAGTTCAAAAACAAACATATTTCATTAATTAAAATGCAGTTAAATTAATTTAATATTGACAACAGGTATAACTTATAGTGTCAACAAAATAAAAAGTCTGCACACACAAACCCAAATTCATGTGAACTAGACACAATGTGTAGACAGGGGATGATAAGTCTACCTACAAATAAAGGGACCACATGAAAAAAGTAAAACCAATGACAATAGGACATTTAAAAACACGCTGACATAAATAATCTACATCACAGTGATAATCTATAATAATGGTAAGATACAGAGTAGAGAATATGCGAGAAAAGTGACAACTGGTTCTATGTTTCCACAACTGATGGAATAAAATAATTACAGTACTAGTACATTAATGTTTAAATTATTCTTTCATCGTTGCCTCTAACTGTCCCTACATCTGGTGAATCATCAATTACCTTTTTATCAAGTGTCTTATAAAAGAATCAGCTGAATTAACATGAGAAAACTTCCACCTTGATCTCAGATTTAAAAAAAGTTATTTTAACATTTTATTGGTAAGTTACAAAGTTAAAGATGATTCAACATCCCAAAGATGAGCCACATGTCCCTTGAATCTCATTAAATGTTCTATTCTTTTTGGACAATCATCAGTCGATATGGAGGTTCTTTTTTATGACTCTTTGTTCACTCAATTTATATATAGAAATTATCCTGTGTAAGAAATGACGTGTGTAATTAATTTAAATTAAAAGCCTGGAGAGTCTTAAAGAAATGACTGAGGTGGAAGCTTTTATAGTGGTTCAGGGCACTGCTGCACTGACGGGAAACACCCTGATCCTCTGAGGACAGATCCAGCTGAGTGACTGTGTGTGTTTGCATACTTGTCCTGCCTCTGTCTCCCAGCTGTTAAGAGACCAGTGTTGATCAGGGTCTGTCCAGGCCTTTCAGAGCCACTGACACGCCGGCAGCACAATGATGATGTCTCTGAGTCTACTGCTGTCCACCCTGGGGCTCCTTGTTCAGGGTGAGACTCTCTTGGGATGAAAGCAGCTTCACCACAATGATGGAGAAACACTGAAACAAGCAGCATTGACCTTCTTCCATCTATTGTCCATGTTCAAGAAATGATGCTGATCGTCTTTGTCCAAGCTGGATTTGTCTCACTAACCCTTCTCCTCTTTTTCCTGATTTCTAGGTTCATCAGGACAAATCACCTTGTCTCAGTCTCCTGGATCTGTCTGTTTCTCCAGGACAGACTGTCACCATCAGATGTAAAACCAGTTCAAGTATGGGTAGCTACCTGCACTGGTACCTTCAGAAACCTGGAGAAGCTCCTAAACTAATGATTTATTATGCCACAACTCGTCAGCCTGGAGTTTCTGATCGGTTCAGTGGAAGTTGATCTGGGACTGACTTCACTCTGACCATCAGTAGAGTTCAGGGTGAAGATGCAGGAGTTTATTACTGTGGACAAAGTGGTTACAGCTGGCCGTTCACACAGTGAAATATGGTCGTACGAAAACCTCCCTCAAATAAAGAGGAACTGATTTCTGCAGCCGAGAGAACGAGATAAAAACAGAAAAAGCTGGGGAAGGTCTGACTGACAATGATATTAAATATTGATAAGAATTTTTTTTATTATTTATTTATTACTAGAGACTTTAAAGGTTTCTTAAATTTAAGTTTGATGCTTTATGAAGGTAGAAATTTACAATACAACTAGTTTATTTTGCTGAAATGTATTTTCAGTTCTTCAGTGTCTATTTTAAAATTCAAATTTTAATAAAAGTTTTATTTTAAACCTACATTGTTCTAATTAGTTAATTTTACTTAAAAAAATGATCCAAACCAATTGCCTTGAAAAAAGCGAGTAAATTAAAATAGGATAATTATCTTGTGCTCAGATCCATCCCACCTTAGTGTAAAACGTTTTTCACACTGTTCTGCATTAATGTTAAATGTATATATTTACTTGCAGCAATGATCTTCCGTCTGTCCTTAGCAGAAAATGGACAAGTACTGACCCAGTCAGTACTTACATACATGACCATGTTAATACTTACCTACAAGTCTCCCGCAGACTAAGCACCTTTGTGTGATTTGCTGCCTCCCATTGGATACGTATGTTGGTTTGGTTTGATTATCCAAAAGTGGAGACTGGACCAAGACAAAACACCTAAACACAAGAAAGGCAAAGTAGTGTTTGCAGTCCAGTGCAGTGAAGAGAGTTCAGAGACTCTACACAAGGATGGCCCAGCACAGGAGGAGCAACACCTCAGGACCCAAATGAGCAGTGTATCTACACCTCAAGGACAAAGGACACTCGTTTGAGGATGACAGTGTACATATTTTGGACAGAGAAGACAGATGGACTGAGAGAGGAGTATGTGAGGACTTTTATGTTCACATGGAGAAACAGAGGAGGAGGCCTCAGGCACAACTTGTCTACAATTTTTCATGCTGCGATTTCATCTATCCCCGGGAAGACTAAGACCACTTCACACATCCACCAAGAGGGCGACACCTCCATCTTAGGGCTTTAGGGCTCAGGGTCGTAATCGTTACATGTTGATGACTCCATCCTGTTCCCACCCACCTTAACAAGCCTATTCAGGCCAGGGTGGAACAAAGGCCACTCTGGAGGATATAACGGGGTTCAACAGTCACTTTTATTCAGACTGAAGAACCTGCTTCGATAAGCAGTAAAATGTTTCTACCCAAGGAGAAAGAAGTTCCAGTTGACATGACTCAACCTTTGGATTAGATAAGTCGTGTCACTGCATCATTAGTTGCTTCTGTACTTGACAGTTTTAAACTAGCTTCACTCAAAAACAATGAGTAAATGGGTTTGTTCGCCCTGCAGTTAACTCTAACCTGAAGAAAACTACTAAGTGCAAATTGTTGAAAAATAGTAAAATTAACAAACTATGAGCTGTATTCATTTAAATTAAATGTCACATAATTAAGTCAGAACTGACGAGCTGGACATTTTTAAAGCCACCAGTGGTTTGTTATGAAGAGACATGACTTTAAATTTCCTTAAATATTTTAACAATATTTCTCACAAAAACGAATTTGCATTAACTGTAATGAAGCAGGTTTTACAGTCACAGGTTCAATTAATCTGAGAATTATAGATTCATTTGTCATGTCCACACAGACCTTAACATAAACGCAATTATTTTATTATAATAACGTGTACTACACTAACACGATCTCATGCTTTAGTTTACACATATTTTCCAAGCAATCAAGTTGACTTTAATATGACTTGACCTACTGAAACTAGTACGACGGAATAAAAATATGTTACTGTGAACACCAGTCTCTCCTCAGTGTGTCTGAAACCAGATTCTGAGACGCCTGTTCGGCCTCACAGGTCACAGAGTCCACCTTCCCCCACTGGTCTGCAGGGAGTCTCAGGATGCAGATCCACCTGTAGAGGGAGTCCTTCTACATGCTGCTCCTCACTGGAGGGGGGCAGCACAGTCAGGGTGGGGACAACTGGACCCACTGCAGAGAAAGAGAACAAAGTGTAGAAACACTGGGAGTTTGGATGAAAATGGTCTGAAGGTTTTCACTTCCTCTTTGACCTTAGTAACCATAGCAACAGATTGGCATCACTGATGAACCATGAAATCAGACAGTTTCAGGACGAAAGATAAAAAGTTAAGTGTCACTTAGTTCCACAGATGTGTCACAACTTATTCCTGTAAATTAATAGAAGCCGAAAGAGTAGTAGTATTAGATTGTGAACTTGAAGACAAGAAAAAAAACTGAGAAACTTCTTCACTAAACTAAAAAGATCAAACTGACAGACACAAACACTGTGACGCTGTCGACCAACTTTATTGTTATTAACAAGTAACACGTAACAACGTGTTTCAGCATGTAGCCTCCATCAGGGTCTGTTAGAAGTTCATAGTAAAAAAAGTCAAACTAATTATATTTAAAAAGGAAAAACAACCAATCATATACAAACATATATCAGCCAATCAGAGACATTTAGAGGCGTTGGTGGGTAAATGGTCATGTGGTTTTTGGCCAATCAGCTTGACAAGTTGGCACAGAGTCCGTGGGCGTGTCTGGTGAGTGACACAGGTAAAATGTACATCAGGGTCTGTTAGATGGAGCCTGTAACTTAACATGTGAAGACTTAAGTTAAACGTCCAATTTCTTTAACTTAACAAGGTTTTAAAGTGTCTGCAGACAGCTGGATGAACTAAACATTCACTGTGAATATTTCAAATTACAAGTCAGATAAAATGTTTCAGTAATGTTTACAGTTATGAAATAAAATTAAATGCAGAATTAGATACAACAGTACAGTTGACACCAACCTGGTTCCTGGATTAAACGTAGTAATAAAACTTCAGATTCACTGACACTGATACAAACAAACTCCACAGTTCTGGAAGGTGATTGTTAAATTTTGTCAGTGTCAGTCGTTAAAGTGACAATAAACATAATATTTTCCATGTGAATATAATGTAGTTTATTTAATTTACAAATATGTTCATGTTAAAGGAAACAAACAGCACATCTGATTTTTAAGATTAAGTTTAGGAATTAATGTGTCTAGAAAAATCTTTGGCCCATCCCTCTGGATTTCTAAATTAAGTTTTGAAAAATTCTTTATCAATATTCTGATAAAGTCATGAATTCATTGACAATCAGCCTGATCCCTTTGATCCTGATCATTTGCATAGAGTTACTTTGCATCAGCAGCACCATGCTCCAGTGCTCTGGGAGACTTTATAGTCCTGAGAGTTGGACACTGGATGTCTGACAGCTGTCCTTCACGACAACAGAAGCCACAGAAATCGTCCTCATCCAAAACATGACTCTGATCTCCGTCCTCATCTGGACTCTCCTCTGCTGCTGCTTCACAGGTAAAGTCCAGAGAATCCAACTGGTCTCCTCTATCAACATCCGTCCCTCTGAAATGAAGCCCACAAAACCATGATGCTGCTTGATGTTTGTGTCTCTGTGTCCTCAGAGTCCAGAGGTCAGGTCACAGTGACTCAGCCTGGAGCAGTGAGATCTGATCTGGGAGGAACCACGACCATCAGATGTAAAACCAGTCAGAATGTTGCTTGTTCAACCCCGTGTTTATCCTGGTACCAACAAAAAGATGGACAAACTCCCAAACTGCTCATTTACCGCACTAGCAGTCGAGCATCAGGGATTCCCGCTCGTTTTTCAGGCAGTGGATCAAACTCTGACTTCACTCTGACCATCAGTGGAGTCCAGACTGAAGATGCAGCAGTTTATTACTGTCAGAGTTATCACAGCATCAACAGTCAGCATCTGTTTACACAGTGAAAAAGCGTCGTACAAAAACCTCCCTCAGTCAGACTGAACAGAAACTGAACTGATGCTGCAGCTGGAAGCTACTGCAGAGACTGACACACCTCACTGAATGTTCACAAACACACGTTAATGGTAAAACATCATTCACTTTACACTAAAACATCCAAAAATATCTGTCTGTACACCAATAACATCCTATTGTACATAAAAAAAATGTAATTCCTTTTTCTTATATATCCATCTGTCCCAGCTGTCAATGGCGAGTAGCAGGGTCCACCTTGGACAATTTTCCAGTCTATCTCAGACAAACAAACATTCACGGCCTATTTCAAAGTCACCACATAAACTCACATGTATTTCAACTGTGGCAGGAAACTGGATTAAATGTAGGAAAACCTGCAAACACAGAGAGAACATGACACAGAAAGGCAACAACTGGCATGTGGATTTGAACCAGGGACCTTCCAGCTGTGAGGCCACAGAGCTAATCACTCCACCACTATGATGCCCATCTGTCTTATTTGAATGTTTCATGTTTTTTATCATATCAAATGTTAAAGAACATTTTCCGGATACTTGTATGCAAATATGAATACATTTTTTGCACTTTTTTTGTATTTGCATTTCACCCAAACTGAGATAAAGTAGTTTAAATACAAATCAAACATTTCTCCAACATAAAATAAAAATTCAGCTGGAGTTATTGATTCTGCTGTTGAATTTCCTGATACAGTGAAGAGGACAGATCCAGCTGAGTGACTGTGTGTGTTTGCATACGTGTCCTGCCTCTGTCTCCCAGCTGTTAAGAGACCAGTGTTGATCAGGGTCTGTCCAGGCCTTTCAGAGCCACTGACACGCCGGCAGCACAATGATGATGTCTCTGAGTCTACTGCTGTCCACCCTGGGGCTCCTTGTTCAGGGTGAGACTCTCTTGGGGTGAAACCAGCTTCACCACAACGATGGAGAAACACTGAAACAAGCAGCACTGACCTTCTTCCATCTATTGTCCATGTTCAACAAATGATGCTGATCGTCTTTGTCCAAGCTGGATTTGTCTCAATAACCCTTCTCCTCTTTTTCATGTTTACCAGGTTCATCGGGACAAATCACCATGACTCAGTCTCCTGGATCTCGGTCTGTTTCTCCAGGACAGACTGTCACCATCAGATGTAAAACCAGTTCAAGTGTTAGTATCTACCTGCACTGGTACCTTCAGAAACCTGGAGAAGCTACTAAACTCCTCATCTATAATACTCACTCCCGTCAGCCTGGAGTTCCTGATCGTTTCAGTGGAAGTGGATCTGGGACTGACTTCACTCTGACCATCAGTAGAGTTCAGACTGAAGATGCAGGAGTTTATTACTGTCAGCAGAGTAACAGCTTACCGTTCACACAGTGAAATATGGTCGTACAAAAACCTCCCTCAGATAAAGAGGAACTGATGTGACTCAACAGCTGCATGAAACTAAAACCCTAAAGGTTCTTACAGTAACACAGAACAGAACAAGTAAAAGCCCAAAATATTTTTATGAGGGTAGGTCAAATAAAAACTTTTTTAACTCCAGTTTCCTGCAACAATGATATAAAATAAAATGTAACCACAAAAATATTTATTGAAACAACAACTGCTCTGTATTATGTTTCAAATATAAAGTTATAAAAATAAATGAATATCACAGGAAAAAGTTTATTTTCTTTGAGGTTTGTTTGTCATTTATATTCAATACACTTGAATGTACATATTTAAAAACTAGAAATCATGTTCTCGTTTTGTGCTTGTTCCTGTCGATTGTGGTCCAGGTTTTAGTCAGGTACACAAAGAAAGGTTTTACACTCTGACACATTTGTCTAGTTTTTCAAGTTTGGGATTTCCTACAGTGACCCTATAGTGCATCATATTCAAAGATGTCTCTAATGTTTTGGCCTCATCATTCATTTTAAACAGAGTGGCCAAAACATTAGAACCACCCGTTTATACACTAGACTCCAGTACAAGTCCACCAGCTATGACCTGAATGATGAAGGCAGCGAAAAACCAAACAGGACAAAAAACTCCCAACTTATAATAGCTGATGAAAAAAAATTGTGTTTTACTCTTTCAAAATACTTTTTGCAGCCAGCTGTAAGCCTTATTAATTTCCACTGAATGAGTATTAAAACTAGAAAAATGTCTCTCTACAGTAAATTCTAAACAATTAAAAATGAGTGAATAGTTCCAGTGTGTTAAATAGTTGGTTTGATTCAACACACACCACAATTCATTCACATTCAGTTCTTCACTTCCTGTTTAATGTTTTCCTCTTTAACTTTCAGCTTGTCCTCTGTCTTCCTTTTGTTCACAGCACTTTGTCACAGCCCCGTCTGTCCCATAAATATGTTTTAATGATTATTTAGATTCATTGTAAATTAAAGAATGTTAAAGAATAAGAGCAGAGTAACTAGATTAGTCTTTATGCTGACGATGTCTGACTTTATTTTAGTGATCCTGAAAACACTTCAAATGCTCAGCAGATTTATGTCACTAAAAGAACAAATAACAGTTTAAATTCTCTCTTTCACAATGTCATCAACAAAAACCTGTAAATGATCATGTGAGTTAACTTGAGAGAAAGTTGGATCCAACTGTATTTAAATGACTGAGACAGTCTCAGGATCATTTTTTAATGTATAAAAATAAAGGCGGAAGCAGAATTTATTTGATGAGCAGATTTTTATTGTCTGGAGACATTGAAATTATAAACGTTATCAACAACTAATGAACATTTGACAAATAGAAGAAAAGGGACAAAGAGTCAGAAAGAACAGAGTTGGAACCATTTGAAAGAATAATCAGTTTCAGAGGAAAAAACTAATCAGATCAGGACTGGGGACACTGGTCTCTCGTCAGTGTCTCCCTGACTGGAGACTGGGAGCCCTGGGTGGCCTCACAGGTCACAGAGGCTGCATTCGTCCACTGGTCTGCAGGGATCTTCAGGGTGCTGCTCCAGCTGTAGCGTCCGTCCTTGTCCAGCACCCCGGGACTCCTGGTCTCCTCCCAGCTGCTGCTGCTGCTGCTGCCGCCGTCCACCTTCCAGGACAGAGTCCAGCCTGAGGGGAAGCCCTTGTTGGCCAGACACATGAGCGTGACCTTGTCCTTCTTCTGTTCCAAACTGGACGGGGGCAAAACAGTCAGTGTGGGACGGGCATCACCTACAACAGAAGACAACAATCAGAGGACACAGCTGTCAATCAAGAAGCAGACAGTTGGACACCTTTACTGTGTGACATTTTGTCCTTGAAGGAGTTTCTGTCAGATGGTCTTTCTGCTCCACCAGTCACTGACTCACACATTGTTTCACTTCCCTTTAAGAAACCTCTCATGCAGATCAGGACAGAGACAAACATCAGACACTTTGACTTGAAATATGTCACATAAAACTGTTTTGTCCAAATCAGGACAAATCTTCACTCTACACGAGTTTAAACATAAAGACAACAATCAAATGTTCTTCACGTGGATTTCAGTCCCAATCAAACAGAATAAACGTGAACAAGAAATACAATAAAGTCACGAGAGATTTGTCACAGTTTCAAACATCAGTAGTTATCGTTACTCTGTTCTAATTTAGTGGAAACAAGTCCAGATTAAAGAGATTCTCAAACAGTTTTCAATGTGGTGGTAAATGAAAACGTTTAGAAATATTTAGACAGTTGGATTAAAGGAGTTTAAATGTGACCCTGACAGGAACATGGAAAGACAAGTTTAGTAAAACTGCTCTGAGTTCAGCTCCATGATGAAGGTGGAGGAATAAAAACACAGATACTGAATCTGTTCCAAGTCAAACAAGATCGTTTCAAACTCGACTTTACATTCATTTATTTAGTGTCAGTGACACAAAGTGACTGAGTCGTCGTACAAAAACCTCTGACTGTACAGAGACACGACTCTGACTTTGACAAACTGACCTAAAGCTGCAACATCTCAACATGTCACTTTACCAATAAAGTCACATTTACTGGTTTATCTACTGGATTAATATTTTATATTTATTACAAACAGTTTTTAAATTCCTGCTTCTAAAGCAGACGTTGTCTCTTATTATATTAAACATATTTTGTATCAAATAACATGGAAATGAAATTATTTGATCCGAAACACTGAATAACAAAGAAAAAAAGCTGCTGAAGTACAATTATTTTTAAACATTTCACTTACTTCCAACATCCAGTCTGGTTCCTCCACCGAACGTGAGCCACAGTGATACAAAGTGACTGAGCCGTCGTACAAAAACCTCTGACTGTACAGAGACACGGCTCTCTGACTTTGGAACAAACAAACTCAAATAAATTATTCGCTCGTTGTAAACACGTCTCAGCTAAAAACTCACAATAACCTTTAAAATGTTTTTAATTTTACATTAATAATTAAGAATATTAGACTGTATTACTTAATTCTAGTTCACAGAGGACACACACATCCACGGATAAAAACAGCCTCAATAATTTAATTTTTCATTAAAGCTCAAATAGCGCAAACACGTAAATGTATAAAAACATTAAAACTGTTCAAAGCATAAAAAGTTATAGGTTTTTAGAAAGTTATTTGTTTTCATTAACATCTAGTCTAAGAAAAACTGAATTTCCCTGAAATCACACAAATCTTCTTTTATTAGCTCCTAACATCTAAACATTCACGATCAGTTGGGATCATAAAAAGTCAAAGATCAGTGTCGTCCTTTGTTCACATACATGAAATGTAACAATCATAACTCAGTGTTTATTGTGCGTTTGCTCGTGTTCAGAGCTGCTTCTAGTTTGACAGAAAACTAGCTGGTCTGTCAGTGAAACTACAAGTGTGTGTTACAACGTGTTTCTCATTCTGACAAACACAGAAAGTCGTTAACAGATACAAAAAGTAATTTAGCATAACTAGCAGTTAACGGGAGATGCTAACACACGTTGAAATTCCTATAGACATGCTACCACGATTTGCATCATAATATAAAACCAAAGACACTGAGAACATACAGTCCTTTAAGGACTGATGGAAAAGTTAGACTGAAAGAAAAAAAACTGACTCTAGAACGTCTGGATACAACCGAACTGCTGTAAGTCAGACAGGAGATAAAATAATCAACACAGTCTCTGATTATGAGACAGTCTGTCATAACACATTTACACTGATGGGCCACATGAAAGATACATTCCAAAAAGATTAAAAGAAACAGCAGTTGACAAAAGTATTTGTCCACATTATCCATTATAGAGAAAGGACTGAGGTGGAAACTTAGTGGTTGAAAGAACTGGATCCAGCTTCTCTGAGTCAATGGCGCCGCCCAACACTTACCTGAACCTGTAAGAATATAAATAAGGAACGACAATAGAGGCCAGGGGCCCTCACAAGAGATTTTCTGGTTCTTGTGCACAGTGGCCCCAAGATGAAAAAGTTCCATGAGGACTGGTCAAACTGTCCTGAAGAGAATCATGTGTCCATATCACCAGATCCGCTGCTCAATGAATCGTGTGTTGAATATGAGGGAGAAGTTGTTTAAGTTGAGGATGAACTCCCAGTTCTGCTCACAAATGTTACTACATGGACATGAGACAAAGAAATCTGTCCAACTCTAACTGACGATGACGTCTTGTCTGGCTCTGCTCACATTGAAAAGTTCTGTTAAGGTAAATGGCCACTTATTTTACAAGCTTCTCACTCATACACCAGTGGCAGGTGCTGCCATGCAAGGTGCTCAAAACACAGACCCTGTGGTCCGTGGAAGACGTGTCTTTGTGACGATGAGTGCAACTGCACTAAATAAATAGCAGGAATCAATTAAAAAACAGAACTCTGAATAAGGATATTAATAGAGATTTATTAATGGGAATTGGTGCAAGAAGTGTGGATGGGCTTCAGACAGCAGAAACGGTCAACAGGGTGCTCTGGGAAGATGCGAGAGACAGATTAGCGGAGACGTACTGGTAATATGTGCACACGGAATACAGGGATTACTGAGGACAAGATGAGCAGGGAATTCTGCAGAGCCAGATGGAGCCCGGTTGGGAGGGTGTAGCCAAGGAGAGACCAGTGCTGTGGTAGGAGGAGAGATAGCAAGTTCAATGATCCAAAATCCTATCCAAGATCCAAGCCAGGTCCAAAATCCAGAGATCCAGAGAATAGCATCCAGAGGGAGAGGCACAGGCATGTCCGGTAACTGAAACAAAGTCCACAGGGCAAGACGTGAGCAGGGAAAGTCCAAAAAAGGCAAAACAGGGTCAGTACCAAAGAGTTTAGACAGTAGGATGAAGAGCTGGAGAGACCAAGCAGTGCGATCAGACAAACAGACAACGTAACTGGGAGAAAGGTCTGCTAAAATAGAGCAGGAGACACACAGATGAAATCAATGATGTTGATTGTGGAGGTAGAAGTAAAACCATTGAGAATGGTGAGACAGGAAGCCCTGAAGACAGACAGGAAATGATTCTAAAACCATAACTGCCACAAAAACTGTTACAATGTCTGCTTCATATATTAACATTCTTATTAATATTGACCAAAAGTCACTGACGTTAAACTGGTGTCAACTTAGACTCTAAATCAGGTTTAATGCCTTTAATGTGCAGGCGTTGGTTGTATCTCGTCTCGATTACTGCAATGCACTGTTGATGGGGTTACGGGCATGTGTGACTAAACTCCTGCAGATGATTTTTTATTTTTTTATTGAGCCAAAACGGACTCATCTCACTCCACTCCTCAGGTCTCTTCACTGGCTTCCTGTGGCTGCACAGATTAAATTCAAAGCTCTGACTCTTGCCGACAGGGTGATCAACTCTACAACTCAATCATTCAGGTCTACAATCCCTCCCGTCCACTCTGCTCTGCCAAAGAACGACCTCAGGTGGTCCCAGCACCACACAGAAGACAGCATGGAAAACTCTTCACCTCAGTGATCCTACGATGTTGGAAGGAGCCGCCAAACTCTGCAAGCTCAGCGACCTCACTCCTAATATTCAAAAAACTGATTAAAGCAGAACTCTTCCGTCTTCCTTTGTACTTCTTTTTCCAACATGCACTAAAGAAATGACCCATTCCTAATTAATACTGGAATATATCAACTGGCCACTGATACATTTATATCAGTGTAATGCAGTGCTTCTCAAATAGTGGGGCCCGCCCCCCTGGGGGGGCGCGGTGCGCTGCCAGGGGGGGCGTGTGTGACCCTGGGGAACATGCTTTTTTTCACAGTACTAGAATAAAGTGTAATTGCAGATCCAGTACAGTAGTTGGCAGTGGCGCTATCATTGTCAGAGTGTGCGCAGGGAGGATTAGCTCTATGGTGTCGGGTTTATTTTGCACCGAGCAGGCGACAGGAAGTGAGTGAACGAACCTGAAGACAACATGAAGAGATTTTAACAGGGATGAAAAGAAAGATAATGAGACAAAAGAAAGTCACCCGAAAGCTAAGACGAGGAAATATGACGAAGCATATGTAGCGCTTCCAAACCCCCCTCCAAACCCCCCCCCGCCGCGATTAGAGTTACAGGGGGGCGCAAATTGTTTTCTTTTAGCTAGGGGGGGCGTAACATAAAATAATTAAGAAACACTGGTGTAATGCCAGATCCAAGTCCCCGTTGGAGTGAGTGTGATCATTTGCATAGAGACACTTTGCATCAGCAGCACCATGCTCCAGTGCTCTGGGAGACTTTATAGTCCTGAGAGTTGGACACTGGATGACTGACAGCTGTCCTTCACGACAACAGAAGCCACAGAAATCGTCCTCATCCAAAACATGACTCTGATCTCCGTCCTCATCTGGACTCTCCTCTGCTGCTGCTTCACAGGTAAAGTCCAGAGAATCCAACTCGTCTCCTCTATCAACATCCATCCCTCTGAAATGAAGCCCACAAAACCATGATGCTGCTTGATGTTTGTGTCTCTGTTTCCTCAGAGTCCAGAGGTCAGGTCACAGTGACTCAGCCTGGAGCAGTGAGATCTGATCTGGGAGGAACCACAACCATCAGATGTAAAACCAGTCAGAATGTGTATAATGGGAACTATTTAGCCTGGTACCAACAAAAAGATGGACAAACTCCCAAACTGCTCGTTTATCTCACTAGCAGCCGAGCATCAGGGATTCCACCTCGTTTTTCAGGCAGTGGATCAAACTCTGACTTCACTCTGACCATCAGTGGAGTCCAGACTGAAGATGCAGCAGTTTATTACTGTCAGAGTTATCACTACATCAACAGTCAAGATGTGTTCACACATTGAAAAAGTGTCGTACAAAAACCTCCCTCAGTCAGACTGAACAGAAACTGAACTGATGCTGCAGCTGGAAGCTACTGCAGAGACTGACACACTTCACTGAATGTGCACAAACACACGTTATTGCTTAAACATCAGTCACAATGTCTAATAAGATAAACATAAATTTAGTCCAGAGCAACTTCTTCATATTGCCAAGGCACTATTTTGTCTTTAAATTACCAAAAAATGGCACATGGATCCTGTTCAAGGGCAGAATTCAGTAACAGTGAATTGAAGTAAATCTTCAGTGTGTCCAAAACCAAAGTGTCATGATTCAGTTCCTCACTTCCACTTTTATTTTGTCACTCTTCTCCACATCCTGTCCTGCTCTACAATTAATCTGGCAACTTCACCACAGTTGATTGACCTCAATTGGTTTCACCTGTTCCCCTTGTCTGATTATACCTGGACTTCACCACAGCTCACTGCAATTCTTGTCATTGCTCCCATGTTGACTCACTGGTTTTTGGATTATCATAACTCTGCATCTGCATCACTCTCAAGCTTTTGGACTCGTTTTCCCTGTATTCTGAGGCTTGGTCTCTGGTTTTGGTCTTTTGTGTTTCGTTGGGTTTTCCTGTGTGTTCTGTTCTACCAGTGTTTCCCTCGACATTTTCAGCCTGCCCTGTTTCCCCCTCTCTCTCGGGTTTTCTTCGTGTTCCCCTCGAGCTGAAAGTGTTAGTTTAATTTAGTTATATGTTTACATGGTGTTGTTTTTGTCCCTTTTTGTTTAATTATAATAAAGTCTCACGTCCTTTTTGTACTCGCTCCCGTTGTTGTCTTTTTGGGTCTTCAAATTCACCAACACCCCTGACACAAAGTCTCAAAGTCCTGTTTGGCTTCACAGGTCATAGAGTTCAATTATCCCACTGGTCCGTATGAAGCCTCAGGGAGCTGGCCCAGCTGTAGAGGTTGTTCTTCTCCAGGACCATAGGGCTCCTGGTGAAGGAGGGCAGCACAATCAGGGTGGGGACAACTCGACCTCGTGCAAAGAAAAAAGGGTGGATGCACTGGGAGTTTAGATAAAAATGGTCTGAAGGTTTTCAATTCCTCTTTGACCTTAGTAACCATAGCAACAGATTGGCATCACTGATGAACCGTGAAAACAGACGGTTTCAGGACTAAAGATAAAAAGTTAAGTGTCATTTTATTCTGAAGTTGTATCAACATTTAATCCTGTGATTAAGTCGTCCACTAAACTAAAAAAGACCAAACTGACATTTGCAGACTGTCATTAGACCAACGTGAAAACTAAAATACAACCAGATTCAAAGATCATTTGCAAACAGCTGTAAATAAATCTATTTATCCACATTTTCCATCTGCTTTTTGTAGTGGACTGTGACGCCCTCTGACCTCTGTGGGTGGAGCTTGTTTGTTACAGGTAACTGGTGGCATTTTCAAGGTCGGCACCAGTTTGGAATGGACGGGTTATCAGTTGTGATGGGGGCATATTACTGTTTATTTTTGTGTAATTGTATTGTTGTCATCATCATCATTATTATTGACATTTTACATGAAAGATAAATTAACTGCAATGGACAGTGAATAGCTGTAAATAAAGATGGTAAATAAAGACCATCTGTACACACAGGCATCCACACGCTACAGTAACGTCCAACATAACCATGTACATGAACAAAGATGCACAGCAGGGGATCAGATCACACCGTTCACCGTTGTCCATAATCATACAGACAGACAGTATCTGCTCTGGTCCACAAAAGTGTGAATTGTACAAAGCAGGACATAAATGTGGCACATATTGTAGTTGGATTTATGGACTCACCATTAGAAGTTGCTCAATCTCCTCGACGTTTCCTTCCATTTCACACTTTTCATCTTAGATCATGTTCAGACCCTTGAGTGTGTGAACCACCTGACACCTCCAGCTAACTACAAGCTCAAGCTTGGAATAACATGGATTGGATGCTCAGATAATGTGGATATAGTTAATTTAATTGGCTGGACAGAGTGTCATTTGATCTCTAAGTACATATTATCAGCATTTTTGGTTTTGTTTTCAATCAGACAACGTTGAGTATTGCACGACCAAAATTTATGAGGGAGTTAAATTTATGGCTGTAAAAGAATTTCCAGTTTTTTCAACTGAGGGGACACAATACCTGGTTTGGAAGTTAATGCGTCCATTAAAGTGACACCGTGTAATTTTCTCCACCATCTCTAATTGTAAAAGACAAAGAAAAGGAGAAATAATGAAAACAAACCTAAGAATTTATATATAAAAATGATCGTGTGGAAGAAATGATGCCTGTAATTAATTTAAATTAAAAGCCTGGAGAGTCTTAAAGAAATGACTGAGGTGGAAGCTTTTATAGTGGTTCAGGGCACTGCTGCATAGTGGGAAACACCCTGATCCACTGAGGACAGATCCAGCTGAGTGACTGTGTGTGTTTGCATACGTGTCCTGCCTCTGTCTCCCAGCTGTTAAGAGACCAGTGTTGATCAGGGTCTGTCCAGGCCTTTCAGAGCCACTGACACGCCGGCAGCACAATGATGATGTCTCTGAGTCTACTGCTGTCCACCCTGGGGCTCCTTGTTCAGGGTGAGACTCTCTTGGGATGAAACCAGCTTCACCACAGTGATGGAGAAACACTGAAACTAGCAGCATTGACCTTCTTCCATCTATTGTCCATGTTCAACAAATGATGCTGATCGTCTTTGTCCAAGCTGGATTTGTCTCAATAACCCTTCTCCTCTTTTTCCTGGTTTCCAGGTTCATCGGGACAAATCACTGTGACTCAGTCTCCTGGATCTCAGTCTGTTTCTCCAGGACAGACTGTCAACATCAGATGTAAAGCCAGTTCAAGTGTTAGTAGCTACCTGCACTGGTACCTTCAGAAACCTGGAGAAGCTCCTAAACTCCTGATTTATCGCGCTACAAACCGTCAGCCTGGAGTTTCTGATCGTTTCAGTGGAAGTGGATCTGGGACTGACTTCACTCTGACCATCAGTAGAGTTCAGGGTGAAGATGCAGGAGTTTATTACTGTCAGCAGAGTCAGAGCTTCCCGTTCACACAGTGAAACATCGTCGTACAAAAACCTCCCTCAAATAAAGAGGAACTGATGTGACTCAACAGCTGCTCTGGAACTAAAATACCAGAGGTTTGACAACCTCATATTCTCAACATTTCATTTTTATCAAATATAAAAACCAGAATGCTTACAGTTGTGTTTGTAACTAATCTCTTTGCCACATTTTCAAACAGAATATTTGCATTTAGTGACACTCATCTGACCGTCTGACAGTGGAAACATCTCACTGATTGAAAAGAAAAATGATCTTTTGTTTCAGACCTGTGGTAAAATATTATCGCAAACCTTCAGTTGTTTCTCTGCCACATTCTCAAATTTTCACTTGTTTCCCTCCAAATAGCAGCAGGAGTGTGTGATTAAAAGAGACAATTTAGTGTTAACATGACTTTCCAAGGGACCAAAAAAACAAGACATAACTACCACTTGACTTATGAGAGACACTAAGGTTTAAAGTACCACTGCAAAAACAGTGGGTGATGTCTCAGATATACTCAGCTTGTCCTCCGTCTTCCTTTTGTTCACAGCACTTTGTCACGCCCCATTTTTAACCACCGTCTGTCCCATAAATATGTTTTAATGGTTATTTAGATTCACTGTAAATCAGAGAATGTTAAAGAATAAGAGCAGAGTAACTGGGTTAGTCTTTATGCTGATGATGTCTGACTTTATTTTACTGATCTTGAAAACTCTTCAAATCCTCAGCAGATTTATGTCACTAAAAGAACAAATAACAGTTTAAATTCTCTCTTTCACAATGTCATCAACAAAAACCTGTAAACTCTCATATTTATGAGAAAGTTTGATCCAACTGAATTTAAATGACTGAGACAGTCTCAGGATCATTTTTTTATGTATAAAAATAAAGGCGAAAGCAGAATTTATTTGATGAGCAGAATTTTATTGTCTGGAGACATTGAAATTATAAACGTTATCAACAACTGTTAAACATGAAAGGGGACAAATAGTCAGAGAAAAAAGAGTTGGAACCATTTGAGAGAATAATCAGTATCAGAGGAAAAAACTAATCAGATCAGGACTGGGGACACTGGTCTCTCGTCAGTGTCTCTGTGACTGGAGACTGGGAGCCCTGGGTGGCCTCACAGGTCACAGAGCCTGCATTCATCCACTGGTCTGCAGGGATCTTCAGGGTGCTGCTCCAGCTGTAGCGTCCGTCCTTGTCCAGCAACCCGGGACTACTCGTCTCCTCCCAGCTGCTGCTGCCGTCCACCTTCCAGGACAGAGTCCAGCCTGAGGGGAAGCCCTTGTTGGCCAGACACATGAGCGTGACCTTGTCCTTCTTCTGTTCCAAACTGGACGGGGGCAGAACAGTCAGTGTGGGACGGGCATCACCTACAATAGGAGACAACAATCAGAGGACACAGCTGTCAATCAAGCAGCAGACAGTTGGACACCTTTACTGTGTGACATTTTGTCCTTGAAGGAGTTTCTGTCAGATGGTCTTTCTGCTCCACCAGTCACTGACTCACACATTGTTTCACTTCCCTTCAAGAAACCTCTCATGCAGATCAGGACAGAGACAAACATCAGACACTTTGACCTGAAATATGTCACATAAAACTGTTTTGTCCAAATCAGGACAAATCTTCACTCTACACGAGTTTAAACATAAAGACAACAATCAAATGTTCTTCATGTGGATTTCAGTCCGAATCAAACAGAATAAACAAAGAACAAGAAATACAATAAAGTCACGAGAGTTATTAACAGACACAAACTAAGCTGGTTTCAACTCAAAATATAACCAAAAGTCATTTAGCATAACTAGCAGCTAACTGTAACTCGCTATTAGCACAACGCTAATGTACATTGAAAATCACCTACACATGCTACAGCAATTAGCATCGTAACGTTTTATAGACATTTTAGGTGAAACAAACTAAACCATTTTTAAAATAAACACATGGTATAAAACCAAACAGACTGAGAACTTACAGATATATGTCCTTTAAGGACTGATGCGAGTGTTAAAACATCTGAATGAACTCTCATGTTGCCGCAAACGTCCAGTCAAATGTATAATATATATATAAAATGAGTATAGGTACTGGATTGTTACGATATTTTGGAAAACTTAATTTTTATCATGGTTAAAACTGAAATTTCATTGTAAACAAAAGTTTTAGCTTGAGAAAAATGTAAAATGGTAGTGTGATAAATAAATAATCACTGTAAATGTGATAAAAGAAATCTACCAATGCTGCAGCAATCCTTAGAATTATGTACTAAAGTAAAACACAGTTTAAAGACTCAACAGTACAGTTCACATTCAGTCTGGTTTCGGCACTGAACATGTACCACAGTGGGAAAAAGTCACTGATCGTCGATTTTAAAATGTTTGAATGTACAGAGACATAACTGACTATGAATCAAACAAACTCAACAACCAAAGTGTTTGTATAAAAAAGTCAGTTGCTGTAAAAACGTCTATAAACATTATGTCACAAATATCCTGAAATTGATAATATACCTTTAAATATGCACTATATTAATTTCCAACCCAATTCATGTTAATGTAACTGGATAAAAAAAGAAGAATTATATATAAATGTACAAAAAACCTACCAAAATCTTTTTAATCAATACTCTGATACACACATTAATAATGATAACACACTGATAATCAGCCTGATCGCTTTGATCCTGATCATTTGCATAGAGGCACTTTGCATCAGCAGCACCATGCTCCAGTGCTCTGGGAGACTTTATAGTCCTGAGAGTTGGACACTGGATGACTGACAGCTGTCCTTCATGACAACAGAAGCCACAGAAATCGTCCTCATCCAAAACATGACTCTGATCTCCGTCCTCATCTGGACTCTCCTCTGCTGCTGCTTCACAGGTAAAGTCCAGAGAATCCAACTCGTCTCCTCGATCAACATCCGTCCCTCTGAAATGAAGCCCACAAAACCATAATGCTGCTTGATGTTTTTGTCTCTGTGTCCTCAGAGTCCAGAGGTCAGGTCACAGTGACTCAGCCTGGAGCAGAGAGATCTGATCTGGGAGGAACCGTCACCATCACATGTAAAACCAGTCAGAATGTTTATAATGGCAACTACTTGCACTGGTACCAACAGAAAAACGGAGAACGTCCCAAACTGCTCATCTACTACACTAGCACTCGAGCATCAGGGATTCCAGCTCGTTTTTCAGGCAGTGGATCAAACTCTGACTTCACTCTGACCATCAGTGGAGTCCAGACTGAAGATGCAGCAGTTTATCACTGTCAGAGTCTTCACTACATCAACAGTCAGTGGTTGTTCACACAGTGAAAAAGCGTCGTACAAAAACCTCCCTCAGTCAGACTGAACAGAAACTGAACTGATGCTGCAGCTGGAAGCTACTGCAGAGACTGACACACTTCACTGAATGTGCACAAACACCAGCTCATATTTAAACTCTCTACACATCAGTCACTACATACTGAGCATGGACAGTATGTAGTATGGACAGTAATCTGTCAGTCCTTTAATTCCCACACTTATTTATTTAATTCAAACATTCACAAGTAAAATCATCCAAGTATATAACAGAGGCCAGATTCAAAATTTAGGAGTTTAACAAATTCAAGTCTTAATTTTCAGTAATATATTAGTTTCCAATTAGTGCGAGAGGTAGAGCTCAGAGTTCGAGTTTCAGATATGCTCAATATTTCCAAAAATCACTGAACCAGAGGCTTTAACAGAGCAGACAGAAGGAGACAGATATATTCAGACAACACAGTCAGAAAGGCTGGAAAGTCTGTGTAGGAGAGCAGACAATCTGGTAAATTATTGTATCAAACATGGAGGTTTTATAAGGAGCGAGGACAGTCCAGGTAAAAATGATCACGAAACAGGAAGTGAAACTGTTGTCTATGGCAATAAAATAAATTACACCTAAAGTTACAGCTATAAACACCGACTGTAGCCACTGTGTTACAGCAACATCAAAAACAATCACAAATATATTATAAAACCATTAAGTAATAAAGGGATTGATTTGTTGATTAAGGAACAGCTTGATCAGATTGATCCAGATCCTTGTTGGAGTCGGTGTGACCATTTCTGGTCATTTAAAGATGCTGGTGAACTTTTACACTGGCATCATTGAATCCATTCTTACTTCCGCCATCACAGTCTGGACAAAGCCAAGCTGCAGTCCGTCATCCACTCTGCTGAGAAGGTGATTGGCTGCAACCTCCCATTTATCCAGGAGCTGTATGTCTCAGAGATGTGCAGCCAGGATCGCAGTCAGCCCATCTCGTCCCAGACACAAACTCCTTATGCCCCTCCCCTCTGGCAAGTGGCTCCGGTCCATCGACACCAGGACCTCATGCCACAAGAACATTTGCTTTCCCCACTGCTGTCAGCCTGCTGAACAGTGGCGAATCCCAGATAACTCCCCCAACTTACAGACAATCACTTTAACTTCAAATATTCACTGTCTTACTTTTAATGTATTATAGTATTTGTGTAAATATTTCATGTTTAACATTTGTTGTGTGCCATGCCTACAACAAGACTAATTCCTGGTACTGTTAAGTGTTGTTAACTGTGCCTGGCAACAAACAATTTTCTGATTCTGATTAAATTTAATTGCTAATAAAAACAATTCAAAACAAATTCACCAAAAACAGTTCTGAAACATTTTCAAGGGATGTTCTCATAATTGCTAATTATTATTATAATTACTATTAAAAGAAACTGACTAACCAGATTAATCCAGGTCTCTGTTGGAGTGAATGTGATCATTTGCACAGAGTCACTTTTCAAATGGAGCACTGAGCTCTGCTCTGGGAGGAACCGTCAGCATCAGATGTAAAACTAGTCAGAATGTGTATAGTGGGAACTGTTTATCCTGGTACCAACAGAAAGATGGAGAACTCCCCAAACTGCTCATTTACCGCACTAGCAGTCGAGCATCAGGGATTCCTGAGCGTTTTTCAGGCAGTGGATCAAACTCTGACTTCACTCTGACCATCAGTGGAGTCCAGACTGAAGATGCAGCAGTTTATTACTGTACGAGTTATAACTACATCAACAGTCAGTGGGTGTTGACACAGTGAAAAAGCGTCGTACAAAAACCTCCCTCAGTCAGACCGAACAGAAACTGAACTGATGCTGCAGCTGGAAGCTACTGCAGAGACTGATCCAGTTCAGTAAGGACAGACACAAATTGGTTGATTTAAATTCTATACAGATCATTCTCTGTTCCTGCTCTGATGAATATGAATATAAAGAAACGACAATATTTTACAAACAAGCATTTTTTTCACCACTAACAGTAGCCTAAATGTTCACATTTATCATTTTAACTCTCACTGTGTACATAAAATCATCACAGAATAAAGTTTTAAAATTTTTCAATAACTTCCCTTAAGTCCCCAAAAATTAAATTTTGTTCACATACATGTAAATATAACCATAATAACAGATTTTCACCGATGTGCCACTTGAAAGCTAAATGGCAATTAAAGAAATAGCAGTTGACAAAATGTATCTACATTGTCCACCTTGCTGTGCAGTGTGACGTCTTCTGACCTCTGGGGTTGGAGATTGTTTGCTCTTCTCTCACAGATACACGTAACTGGTAGCAAATAAAATGACAGATGCCAAAAACACAGTAAAATAATTTCAAATGAGACGTGCAAGTTGGTGAATTTTTGTGTGAGAATCCAAAACATAATCCACATTAAAAGCCTGGAGACAGTCTTACAGAAAGAACTGTGGCGGAAACTTTTAACAGATGAGAGAAAGGAACCCAGGTTCTCTGAGTCAGTGGCCCCGCCCACCACATACCTGTACCTGTAGGAGGAGAAACAAGGAACGACAACAGAGGCAAGACGAGGTCAAAGGAGCTTGGTGTTAATCAGCAGATGGATTCACCCAGTTGTCACACAGTCCCTGTCCTCAAATGTCTTTTCACATTCATTTTTTTTTATATATACATTTTAATTCAAAGCCCCAAAGGAACTTTGGCCTCAGCATTTAAACACATTATGAGGTGAACAGGAGGAGCTGAAATGTAGGGGACAATGTCCCCTACCTCCAAATCCACAGTCTCCTAAAATATCAGTCTGTATGTCGATGACATCCTACTATATATTAAAATCTCCAATCTTTTCTATTTCAGTGTTATTTTTTATCTGATCAAAAGGTAAAGCACGTTTTCTGGATACTTCCTCTAGTTTAAATTAAAGTAAATATTTGATATTGTTTGGATCCACATTTCACTCAAACTGAGATACTGTAGTAAAAGTACAAGTCAAACATTTCAGCTACAAATTCTCCTGAAATGTTTCAATAATAATTTTTCTCAGGTGTAAATAAAAATACAGTCGTGCAGAAAATAGACCCCACCTCTCTTAATTCTATATTGTTTGTGTTTGAAAATTATTTCAAAATATCATCTTATCATAGCAGGTTTTAGCAGTAAGCAAATACGTCTGTGCACCTTTTATCTGTAAGTGCTTATCCTGTTGAGTGTTGCAGGGGGCTGGATCCAATCCCAGCTGTCACTGAGAGGGAGAGCTGGGTCAAGTCTCTGGTCTGTCTTGGAGACATAGAGAGAGACATACACAGACAGACACTCACATTTATGCCTATGTGCAATTTAGAGCCACCAGTTAACCTAACCTGCATGTCTTTGGACTTTGGGAGGAAACCAAAGGAAAACACATGGAAGCATGGTGAATGTGACGAAAATATAAATTCTTTTTTTTAAATTCAAATGTAATTAAATTCAATTTCTTAATATTCATAAACGTGATTTCTTGATTAATAACTTATTGGACAATAAACATCCAATAGAAACAAAACACATTTTTTGCAAACACAATATTTATGAAAGACAAAACAGACTGATCAGATTGATCCAAGTCCCCGTTGGAGTGAGTGTGATCATTTGCATAGAGACACTTTGCATCAGCAGCACCATGCTCCAGTGCTCTGGGAGACTTTATAGTCCTGAGAGTTGGACACTGGATGACTGACAGCTGTCCTTCATGACAACAGAAGCCACAGAAATCGTCCTCATCCAAAACATGACTCTGATCTCCGTCCTCATCTGGACTCTCCTCTGCTGCTGCTTCACAGGTAAAGTCCAGAGAATCCAACTCGTCTCCTCTATCAACATCCGTCCCTCTGAAATGAAGCCCACAAACCATGATGCTGCTTGATGTTTGTGTCTCTGTGTCCTCAGAGTCCAGAGGTCAGGTCACAGTGACTCAGCCTGGAGCAGTGAGATCTGATCTGGGAGGAACCACAACCATCAGATGTAAAACCAGTCAGAATGTGTATAATGGGAACTATTTAGCCTGGTACCAACAGAAAGATGGAGAAAGACCCAAACTGCTCTTTTATTATGTTAACAGTCGAGTGCCAGGGTCTCCAAGTCGTTTTACAGATGGTGGATCAAACTCTGACTTCACTCTGACCATCAATGGAGTCCAGACTGAAGATGCAGCAGTTTATTACTGTCAGAGTTATCACAGCATCAACAGTCAAGCTGTGTTCACACAGTGAAAAAGCGTCGTACAAAAACCTCCCTCAGTCAGACTGAACAGAAACTGAACTGATGCTGCAGCTGGAAGCTACTGCAGAGACTGACACACTTCACTGAATGTGCACAAACACCAGCTCATATTTAAACTCTAGTCATCAGTCACTGTGTCTCTTAAGATAAACATTAATATAAAGGATCAAGAACATTTTTACAAACATTAATTCTTCACTATATACATTTTTGATAGAAGGGCTCAGCAACAAAGGGCAGTTTTAGATTAAACGGAGGATCTGGAAACTAAAACAAATTCACAACTTCCTGAAGAATCAGCACCTTTTTCTGGATTCTCTATTTTGCATGTTCAGAAAATCATAAACATTGTTTGGATCCACATCCAAACTGAGATACTGTATTAGAAGCACAACTGTAACATTTCCCCAACATTAAATAAAACATCATTTGGAATTATTGTTTCTGCTGTTGAATTTCCTGATACAGTGCAGAGGACAGATCCAGCTGAGTGACTGTGTGTGTTTGCATACGTGTCCTGCCTCTGTCTCCCAGCTGTTAAGAGACCAGTGTTGATCAGGGTCTGTCCAGGCCTTTCAGAGCCACTGACACGCCGGCAGCACAATGATGATGTCTCTGAGTCTACTGCTGTCCACCCTGGGACTCCTTGTTCAGGGTGAGACTCTCTTGGGATGAAACCAGCTTCACCACAATGATGGAGAAACACTGAAACTAGCAGCATTGACCTTCTTCCATCTATTGTTCATGTTCAACAAATGATGCTGATCGTCTTTGTCCAAGCTGGATTTGTCTCAATAACCCTTCTCCTCTTTTTCCTGGTTTCCAGGTTCATCAGGACAAATCACCATGACTCAGTCTCCTGGATCTCAGTCTGTTTCTCCAGGACAGACTGTCACCATCAGATGTAAAGCCAGTCAGAGTATTGGTTATGAAGTTGACTGGTACCTTCAGAAACCTGGAGAAGCTCCTAAACTCCTAATTTATCATGGTACAAACCGTCAGCCTGGAGTTTCACATCGATTCAGTGGAACTTATTCTGGGGCTGATTCCTCTTTGACCATCAGTGGAGTCCAGACTGAGGATGCAGGAGTTTATTACTGTCAGCAGGATTACAGCACCCCGTTCACACAGTGAAACAACGTCGTACAAAAACCTCCCTCAGATAAAGAGGAACTGATTTCTGCAGCCGAGAGAAAGGAATAAAAACTAACAGAAAAAGCTGGGGAAGGTCTGACTGACATTGATATTAAATTGTGAAATACAGTTTATAGTCATATAAGTTACAGTATAATAATTCATTTCAATTAATTTATTATTGGAGACTTTAAAGGTTTCCTAAATTTAAGTTCAATGCTTTATGAAGGTAGAAATTTACAATACAACTAGTTTATTTTGCTTTTTACATTTTTTTTTCAGTTTTTCAGTGTAATTTTAAAACAACTGAAATATTTGTGATTTGAACAAATTTTAACAACAGTTTTATTTTAAACCTACATTGTTCTAATTAGTTAACCTTACTTAAAAAAAAGGATCCAAACCAATTGTCTGATCAAAAAGCGAGTAAATTAAAATAGGATAATTATCTTGTGCTCAGATCCGTCCCACCTTAGTGTAAAACGTTTTTCACACTGTTCTGCATTAATTTTAAATGTATATAGTTACTTGCAGCAATGATCTTCCGTCTGTCCTTAGCAGAAAAAGGACAAGGACACAAAAAGGTCAGTGGTCAAATGAATTTGACCCAGTCAGTACTTACCTATATAAACATGATAAGTTTCCCGCAGACTAAATGGTAAATGCTCTGCACTTATATAGCACTTTTCTACCAGTTGGTGCTCAAAGCGATTTACTCTTCTTCTTATTTACCCATTCACAGGGTGATGGGGGCAACACTCACGGGGAGCAACTAACTGAGGGTTCAGTGTCTTGCTCAAAGACACTTTGACATGTGACCAGAGAAGCCGGGGATCAAGCCAGCAACTGTGGGAGTAGTGGACAACCATGCTACCCACTGCGCCACAGTTGCCCCTGAGTGCCTTTGTGAATTGCTGCCTCCCATTGGACAAGTATGTCTGTTTGGTTTGGTTTGGTTATCCAAAGGCTGAATCATGTCAACTGGACTGCCAAAACACAGAAACGCAAGAAGAGTAACGTAGTGAAGAGAGTCCAGAGCTCTACACTGAGAAAGCAAACAGCCTCTGCACAAGAGGATGGCCCAGCACAGGAGGAGCAACACCTCAGGACTAGAATCAGCAGTATACCTACACCTCAAGGACAAAGGACACTCGTTTGAGGATGACAATGAAGAAGAAGAAGAAGAACCTTTATTTGTCACATATACATTTGGCCCATCCCTCTGGAGGGGGCAGTGGGCTGCCACAGTTGGTGCCTGGGGAGCTGGTGCTGGGTGTCTTGCTCGGGGATGCACCTGGTGGGGAGGCTGGAGGTTGCAGGTAGGCTGGGTTTTCCAACACTGCAATTTGATCCTGCATTGTCTGTTTTGCCTCCAGCGTCTTTTGTCCTGCAGTGTCTCTACCCATTGAGCTACCAGGCGGCGTACATATAAATATGTACATATTATGGACAGAGAAGACAGATGGACTGAGAGAGGAGTATGTGGGACCTCAGGCACAACCTGTCTACAATTTTTCATGCTGCGATTTCATTCATCCCCAGAAAGACTAAGACCACTTCACTTATCCACCAAACACCTCCATCTTAGGGCTTTAGGGCTCAGGGTCGTAATTGTTACATGTTGATGACTCCACCCTGTTCCCACCCACCTTAACAAGCCTATTCAGGCCAGGGTGGAACAAAGGCCACTCTGGAGGATATAACTGGGTTCCCCAGCCACTTTTATTCAGACTGAAGAACCTGCTTCGATAAGCAGTAAAATGTTTCTACCCAAGGAGAAAGAAGTTCCAGTTGACATGACTCAACCTTTGGATTAGATAAGTCGTGTCATTGCATCATTAGTTGCTTCTGTACTTGACAGTTTTAAACTAGCTTCACTCAAAAACAATGAGTAAATGGGTTTGTTCGCCCTGCAGTTAACTCTAACCTGAAGAAAACTACTAAGTGCAAATAGTAAAAAATAGTAAAATTAACAAACTATGAGCTGTATTAATTTAAATTAAATGTCACATAATTAAGTCAGAACTGACGAGCTGGACATTTTTAAAGCCACCAGTGGTTTGTTATGAAGAGACATGACTTTAAATTTCCTTAAATATTTTAACAATATTTCTCACAAAAACAAATTTGCATTAACTGTAATGAAGCAGGTTTTACAGTCACAGGTTCAATTAATCTGAGAATTATAGATTCATTTGTCATGTCCACACAGACCTTAACATAAACGCAATTATTTTATTATAATAACGTTTACTACACTAACACGATTTCATGCTTTAGTTTACACATATTTTCCAAGCAATCAAGTTGACTTTAATATGACTTGACCTACTGAAACTAGTAAGACGGAATAAAATTATTTTACTGTGAACACCAGTCTCTCCTCAGTGTGTCTGATACCAGAGTCTCAGAGTCCTGTTTGGCCTCACAGGCCACAGAGTCCACCTTCCCCCACTGGTCTGCAGGGAGTCTCAGGATGCAGATCCACCTGTAGAGGGCATCCTTCTCCACGCTGATCCTCACTGGAGGGGGGCAGCAGAGTCAGGGTGGGGACGACTGGACCCACTGCAGAGAAGGAGAACAAAGTGTAGAAACACTGGGAGTTTGGATGAAAATGGTCTGAAGGTTTTCACTTCCTCTTTGACCTTAGTAACCATAGCAACAGATTGGCATCACTGATGAACCATGACAACAGACAGTTTCAGGGCTAAAGATAAAAAGTTAAGTGTCACTTAGTTCCACAGATGTGTCACAACTTATTCCTGTAAATTACTCAAATGATTTATTGTGAACTTGAAGGCAAGAAAAAAAACAGAGAAAATCCTTCACTAAACTAAAAAGATCTAACTGACAGACACAAACACTGTGACGCTGTCGACCAACTTTATTGTTATTAACAAGTAACACGTAACAACGTGTTTCAGCATGTAGCCTCCATCAGTGTCTGTTAGAAGTTCATAGTAAAAAAAGTAAAACTAATTATATTTAAAAATGAAAAACAACCAGTCATATACAAACATATATCAGCCAATCAGAGACATTTAGAGGCGTTGTTGGGAAATTGTCATGTGTTTTTTGGCCAATCAGCTTGACAAGTTGGCACAGAGTCCGTGGGCGTGTCTGGTGAGTGACACAGGTAAAATGTACATCAGGGTCTGTTAGATGGAGCCTGTAACTTAACATGTGAAAACTTAAGTTAAACGTCCAATTTCTTTAACTTAACAAGGTTTTAAAGTGTCTGCAGACAGCTGGATGAACTAAACATTCACTGTGAATATTTCAAATTACAAGTCAGATAAAATGTTCCAGTAATGTTTACAGTTATGAAATAAAATTAGATGCAGAATTAGATACAACAGTACAGTTGACACCAACCTGGTTCCTGGACTGAACGTAGTAATAAAGCTTCAGACTCACTGACACTGATCCAAACAAACTCCACAGTTCTGGAAGGTGATTGTTAAATTTTGTCAGTCGTTGTAAAAGTGACAATAAATATAATGTTAAAAATTTCCTGAAAGTTTATATTTTCCCCGTGAATATAATGTAAAGTTTATTTAATTTAAAATTACATTCATGTTAAGGGAACAAACAGCACATCTGATTATTAAGAGTAAATCTAGGAATTAATGTGAGTTTTGAAAATGTCTTTATCAATATTCTGATAAAGTCATGAATTCATTGATAACCAGCCTGATCCCTTTGATCCTGATCATTTGCATAGAGTCACTTTGCATCAGCAGCACCATGCTCCAGTGCTCTGGGAGACTTTATAGTCCTGAGATTTGGACACTGGATGACTGACAGCTGTCCTTCATGACAACAGAAGCCACAGAAATCGCCTCATCCAAAACATGACTCTGATCTCCGTCCTCATCTGGACTCTCCTCTGCTGCTGCTTCACAGGTAAAGTCCAGAGAATCCAACTCGTCTCCTCGATCAACATCCGTCCCTCTGAAATGAAGCCCACAAAACCATGATGCTGCTTGATGTTTGTGTCTCTGTGTCCTCAGAGTCCAGAGGTCAGGTCACAGTGACTCAGCCTGGAGCAGTGAGATCTGATCTGGGAGGAACCACGACCATCACATGTAAAACCAGTCAGAACATCTATAGTAGCTATTTATCCTGGTACCAACAGAAAGACGGAGAACGACCCAAACTGCTCATTTATCTCATTAGCACTCGAGCATCAGGGATTCCAGATCGTTTTTCAGGCAGTGGATCAAACTCTGACTTCACTCTGACCATCAGTGGAGTCCAGACTGAAGATGCAGCAGTTTATTACTGTCAGAGTTTTCATTACATCAACAGTCAGTATGTGTTCACACAGTGAAAAAGCGTCGTACAAAAACCTCAGTCAGACTGAACAGAAACTGAACTGATGCTGCAGCTGGAAGCTACTGCAGAGACTGACACACTTCACTGAATGTGCACAAACATGTTTCTTAAGACAAACATAAATATAAAGCATGAACAACATCTTTACAAATTTTAATTTGTATTTCCACCACATATTTTTAACACAATGCTTCAGAACAACTTGGGGCTCAGCATTAAATTACATTTTTAGTTGAACAAAAGAAGTTGGAAACTGAAGTGAAGTGATCCTGTGAATAGCGAACAATCTCCCAAATCCACAACTTTACAAAATATCATCCTGTAAATCAGTGACATTCTACTATATATTTTTAAATTCTACTTTTTATTTTATTGTTTTTTGCATCTGATTTGAAGTGTAATTGCATTTTCTGGATACTTCTTCTGTTTTCCATGTTCAGAAAAGCTTTGACTTTGTTCAGATCCTCATTTCACCAAAATGTATAATAGGTACAAGTCAAACATTTCCCCAACATGAAATAAGTAACACGTCCCTTGAATTTTTTTTTTCTCCTGTTGAATTTCCTGATACAGTGCAGAGGACAGATCCAGCTGAGTGACTGTGTGTGTTTGCATACGTGTCCTGCCTCTGTCTCCCAGCTGTTAAGAGACGAGTGTTGATCAGGGTCTGTCCAGGCCTTTCAGAGCCACTGACACGCCGGCAGCACAATGATGATGTCTCTGAGTCTACTGCTGTCCACCCTGGGGCTCCTTGTTCAGGGTGAGACTCTCTTGGGATGAAACCAGCTTCACCACAATGATGGAGAAACACTGAAACTAGCAGCATTGACCTTCTTCCATCTATTGTCCATGTTCAACAAATGATGCTGATCGTCTTTGTCCAAGCTGGATTTGTCTCAATAACCCTTCTCCTCTTTTTCATGGTTTCCAGGTTTATCAGGATAAATCACTGTGACTCAGTCTCCTGGATCTCAGTCTGTTTCTCCAGGACAGACTGTCAACATCAGATGTAAAGCCAGTTCAAGTATGGGTAGCTACCGGCACTGGTACCTTCAGAAACCTGGAGAAGCCCCCAAACTTCTTGCAAGATATGCCACAACTCGTCAGCCTGGAGTTTCTGATCGGTTCAGTGGAAGTGGATCTGGGACTGACTTCACTCTGACCATCAGTGGAGTTCAGGGTGAAGATGCAGGAGTTTATTTCTGTGGACAGAGTGGTTACAGCTGGCCGTTCACACAGTGAAATATGGTCGTACAAAAACCTCCCTCAGCTGGAGATCAAAGATTTGACTGAACAGCTGCAATGGAAGAAAAACAGCAGGGGTTTAAACAATGATACAGTATGAAAATGACAATGGTGCAAATTTTTTCTAAAAATGTTATTAAAGAGGCGACAATGAAATTCATTTCACCTTGAAGAATTTCAACAACCATATAGTGTTTAAACAAATGAATTATAAAACTAAACATTAAGATAAGAAATAATATTAGTTTTTGTTAAAACTAACTTGGCTTTTCTAGCAAACACAACTTTTCAATGAGAAATTACAATAAAATGTAAGACAACAAAACAAAGTTGTTTTATTTCATGCTGAGAATGTGATGAAACTTTAAAACTGTCAGGGCAGGTTGGGTTGGTAGGACGCGTCAACCCAAACACCAACAACACAGAACTGAATTTAAGTTTTTTATTAGTAATGATAGTGGAGGGGTTCCTGCAGGTGGGGGCTCGAGGGTACAGGACGGCCACGGCAAGTTATCCAAGACTGATGTAGAACTAAACAGTTGATCGGATGATGTTACTCGCTCGCTGCCTGGACAGTGGTATCTGGAGACATGAGCAGGTGGTGGAACCAGTTCAAATGGAGGAGGGCTGAGCAGGGCTGTTTCCAAGGTTCAGGGTCCAAAGTCAACATCCAAGTACAAGTTCCAGGGTTCTGGGAACAAAGAGCTGTTAGGCGGGGTCTAGAGGTAAGGGATGAGGCAGGATACGAAAGTGGGAGACAGGGAACAAACTTGGGTGGAGCAGAGACAGGTTAGTAAACAGACAAGGTGAAAATCCAAAATCCAAAGTCAGTCAGTCAGAGTTCAGACAGCCTAAAGGACTTGTAGAACCGGGGTTTTAACAGGTAGTCAAATCCAGGGACAGATCGGCGTCTTTAGCAGGCAGGCAGACCAGGTTCAAGAGCTTGAGAATTGCTTCGCTCGGGAGGTCGACAGACAATCTGGCAAACGGGAGAGTGCACAGGTGGAAATGATCAAAGACAGGAAGTGACCTAATATGGTGAGAACCCTGGAGCTCAGATCAGAGACTATGACAAAAACACTAATGAACAATTCACAGGATTTAAAATCTTATTCATGTTTTGTTGGTTTGGTACAAAACAGTTGTACTCCAGGTATTAGTCAGTGGAAGCAAAGATGTCATATGATGGCAGTTATTCTCTGATTCAATGTTTTTTACTGATTTTAAAAATAGTCATGACTTCGAGGAACCGATTCAATCTTTCATTAACGGAGAAGTTTTAATTTACAGCTGCTGCTGTCCACCGTCCAGGACACAGTCCAGTCTGAGGGGACACGTGTGTGACCTGCTACTGCTGCAGATCCTCAGTGGAAGGGGGCAGCACAGTCAGGCTGTGTTCAGCTCCACCTACTCTACACGGAGACAAACTTAAAAGTCACATTTAACTGTAACGTGTTTGTGTGAATGTAGATGTTCTCAGTGACGACAACAAAGCTGCTGCTTCTTTTTCATCTAAAAAACAGACTGAGTGTATCTGCTTTGTTCTTTGGGAATAAACATATTTAATCAAATCAGTCACAGATACTATTTTCAGAGAACAGTCATGTTAAAGTGGTTGAAGGTGCGACTGGATGTTTGTTGTTATATCTCAGCGCTGTGACAGGCCGGTGATCCATCAGGTCAGACTTCACACTGTTACTAGACATTTGCTTCAGATGTACAGACTAATAAAACAAATCAAAGTGTGTAAAGTATTTTAGTCAGAGAAAATGCAGATTGGGGAAGTTAATATGTTATAAGTTATTGACATTTAATTTAAGTTACATAAAAACTGGGGACATTTGACTCACAAACATCACTGAAGTTTTATTAAATTTTTTTTACAAGAGACTCAGCTCGGTAAAACAAATACAGCATTAGAATTTTCAATTTTTAAAAATCGTGGTTACTTGATATGAAAGTATCTACAAAGAGAATTCAACATATGTTACCTTTGAAAATATTAAACAATATATTTATAATAAAAAATCACAACTGTATGTACAAATAAACCCTAATAAAATTTTACATTTTGAAACTAAATGTCTACAAAACAGAAACTGTGTAACAATAAAAATGTTTGAAAGCTTCCTAATCAATATTCTAATAAACAAATTGATCAACTGATAATGATCCTGATCATTTGCATAGAGTCACTTTGAGTCAGCAGCACCATGCTCCAGTGCTCTGGGAGACTTTATAGTCCTGAGAGTTGGACACTGGATGTCTTACAGCTGTCCTTCACGACAACAGAAGCCACAGAAATCGTCCTCATCCAAAACATGACTCTGATCTCCGTCCTCATCTGGACTCTCCTCTGCTGCTGCTTCACAGGTAAAGTCCAGAGAATCCAACTGGTCTCCTCTATCAACATCCGTCCCTCTGAAATGAAGCCCACAAAACCATGATGCTGCTTGATGTTTGTGTCTCTGTGTCCTCAGAGTCCAGAGGTCAGGTCACAGTGACTCAGCCTGGGGCAGTGAGATCTGATCTGGGAGGAACCGTCACCATCACATGTAAAACCAGTCAGAATGTGGATAGTAGCTATTTAGCCTGGTACCAACAAAAAGACGGAGAACGTCCCAAACTGCTCATTTACTATATTAGCACTCGACAATCAGGGATTCCAGCTCGTTTTTCAGGCATCTTTCACTGAATGTGCACAAACACCAGCTCATATTTAAACTCTCTGTACATGTGACACTGTTTCTCAATATAAACATTAATATAAAGTAATAGGAACAACATACACAGCTCCAGAACAACTTGGGGCTCAGCATTAAATGACATTTTTAGTTGAAAAGAAGAAGTTGGAAACTGAAAAACCGACCCCGTGAATAGTGAACAATCTCCTCTATGTCCTAAATCCTCAACTTTACAAAATATCAACCTGTACGTCAGTAACATTCTACTATATATTATAAAATTATCCTTTTTATTTTAACATTTATTGCATCTTAAATATTAAATAACATTTTCTGGATACTTCCTCTGTTTTGCATTTTCAGAAAAGCTTTGACTTTGTTTGGATTCTCATTTCACCAAACTGTAGAACAGGTACAAGTCAAACATTTCACCAACATTAAATAAAACATCATTTGGAATTATTGTTTCTGCTGTTGAATTTCCTGATACAGTGCAGAGGACAGATCCAGCTGAGTGACTGTGTGTGTTTGCATACGTATCCTGCCTCTGTCTCCCAGCTGTTAAGAGACCAGTTGATCAGGGTCTGTCCAGGCCTTTCAGAGCCACTGACACGCCGGCAGCACAATGATGATGTCTCTGAGTCTACTGCTGTCCACCCTGGGGCTCCTTGTTCCGGGTGAGACTGTCTTGGGATGAAACCAGCTTCACCACAATGATGGAGAAACACTGAAACTAGCAGCATTGACCTTCTTCCATCTATTGTCCATGTTCAACAAATGATGCTGATCGTCTTTGTCCAAGCTGGATTTGTCTCAATAACCCTTCTCCTCTTTTTCATGGTTTCCAGGTTTATCAGGATAAATCACTGTGACTCAGTCTCCAGGATCTCAGTACAGTGAGGGAAAAAATTATTTGAACCCCAGCTGATTTTGTAAGTTTGCCCACTAACAAAGAAATGATCAGTTCATAATTTCTATGGTAGGTTTATTTGAACATTGAGAGACAAAAATGACAAAAAAAATCCAGAAAAATGCATTTCAAAAAGAGTTAGAAATTAATTTGAATTTCCATGAAGGAAATAAGTATTTGATCCCCTATCCGTCAGCAAGATCTCTAGCTCCCAGGTGGATCTTATACAGGTAACGAGCTGACATTGGCAGCCCTCTCAGCTTGTTACCTGTATAAAAGAGACCTGTCCACAGAAGCAATCAATCAATCCAGATTCCAAACTCTTCACCATGGCCAAGAACAAAGAGCTTTCCAAGGATGTCAGGGACAAGATTGTGGACCTACACAAGGCTGGAATGGGCTACAAGACCATCGCCAAGCAGCTGGGTGAGAAGGTGACAACAGTTGGTGCAATTATTCGCAAATGGAAGAAACATAAATTAACTGCCAATCTCCCTCGGTCTGGAGCTCCATGCAAGATCTCACCTCGTGGAGTTTCAGTGATAATGAGAACGGTGAGGAATCAGCCCAGAACTACTCGGGAGGAACTTGTCAATGATCTCAAGGCAGCTGGGACCATAGTCACCAAAAAAACAGCTGGTAACACACTACGCCGTGAAGGACTGAAATCCTGCTGTGCCCGGAAGGTCCCCCTGCTCAAGAAAGCCCATCTACAGGCCCGTTTGAAGTTTGCCACTGAACATCTGACTGATTCAGAGGAAGACTGGGTGAAAGTGTTGTGGTCAGATGAGACCAAAATCGAGCTCTTGTTTGGAGGAGGAGGAATGCTGCCTACGACTCCAAAAACACCGTCCCCACCGTCAAATATGGAGGTGGAAACATTATGCTTTGGGGGTGTTTTTCTGCCAAGGGGACAGGACATTGCACCGCGTCAAAGGGAGGATGGATGGTGCCATGGACCGTCAAATGTTGGGTGAGAACCTCCTTCCCTCAGTCAGGGCATTGAAAATGGGTCGTGGTTGGGTATTCCAGCATGACAATGATCCAAAACACACGGCCAAGGCGACAAAGGACTGGCTCAAGAAGAAGCATATTAAGGTCATGGAGTGGCCTAGTCAGTCTCCAGACCTTAATCCCATAGAAAATCTGTGGAGGGAGCTGAAGGTTCGAGTTGCCAAACATCAGCCACGAAACATTAATGACTTGGAGAGGATCTGCAAAGAGGAGTGGGCCAAAATCCCCCCTGAGATGTGTGCAAACCTTGTGGCCAACTACAAGAAACGGCTGACCTCTGTGATTGCCGACAAAGGTTTTGCCACCAAGTACTAAAGCACGTTTTTCAAAGGGATCAAATACTTATTTCCTTCATGGAAATGCAAATTAATTTATAACTTTTTTTGAAACGCATTTTTCTGGATTTTTTTTGTCATTGTTGTCTCTCACTGTTCAAATGAACCTACCATTGAAATTATAGACTGATCATTTCTTTGTTAGTGGGCAAACAAAATCAGCTGGGGTTCAAATAATTTTTTCCCTCACTGTATGTTTCTCCAGGACAGAGTGTCACCATCAGATGTAAAACCAATAGAGGTATAGGTGATGACATGAACTGGTACCTTCAGAAACCTGGAGGACCTCCAAAACTTCTCATTGCCGATACTACAAACTGTCAGTCTGGAGTTCCAGATCGTTTCAGTGCAAGTTATTCTGGGACTGACTTCACTCTGACCATCAGTAGAGTTCAGGGTGAAGATGCAGGAGTTTATTATTATATTTAAGCATGTCTTTTTTTCCTGGCAGCAACTGTGTCTCCTACAGTTGGAAAGACACAGAGCTGGGGAAACCAGCAGATGTTGAGATCAGTTTCCTCTGCCCCACTTCAGCTACTGAGTGGGACCAAGGCCTCTTTCCTGTAGGGTTCAGATTCTCGCTCAATCCCTCTGTTGGACTGTTCTGCTCCAACTAGCAGATCTTGTACCATCTTTGAAGCAGGTTCTGTTGCTTCTGGTTTAGCCTCTTTCATCCATGTGTGTGAGAGTGAGCCGCACCTGCTGCTTCTTCTCTCCTCACACACACACTGAGAAACACGTTGCAATTTAACTGATCTACACCTGATTTTGCTGCACATGATTCACCTTCTTCTGAACCCGCAGGAAGATGTCCTTCCACTGATTATGGTCCAGCTGTGGTAGAGTCTAGAACCTTGGGTCCAGCTCTGTGCTCTCTAACAAATAGTTATATGCATCACGGCTGTGTCTGCGTGAAACTCTACTTGTGATTCCTGTCTTTGTCACGGTGGTGGAATTGCCATCGTTTGGTCTCATGCTCCGTTCAGTCGGGTTCCTTAGTGAATGGCACTGTTGGGCTCCGAGCCTCATAAAACTATGGAAACTGTCTTCAAAGGATTCAGCAGCTTCACAAGGTTTTTGGCATCAGGGAAATCACACCTGTCCAGTGTTTTTAATGTTTCACTGATGTTTATCTTGTCTCTTGCCTGATGAGAGCTGCTGCTACGGCAGGTTGTTGCTCCAGCAAACACAAAGTGTCTATCGCGTGGTAACGTCTAGGATTAACTTGTCTGCTGGCAGTTAGCTCTGCTTACACCTAGAAGTCCAACAGAGTTTTTAACATTATGCTTTCTGCCTTTTTCAGGGTCTGTACAACCTTGGCCTGGGACTCCTGGTAAAGGTTCATGACATATACTTCAGTTCCAATGTGTGAAGAAGTGCCTGAAATCCCAGATTTTCCACCTCAGAAAATGTCCCGAATCAGCTGCATGAAAACACTCAGCACATCATGCTGGCTGCTGCTCTCATTCCGTTATGAAGAGACAACCTTTCACATTTTAATGTCAAACGATTCAGTGCCACGAGATCTTGTTACACCCCCACTGACAAAAGGCTAATTCAAGAGGAGCGAGTTCTGAGAAGGTTTGGAAATAAAGGAACTAAACTAGGTTGGTTTCAATATTATCAAATAGATTAAAATTACCTATGTAAAAGATGAATCTTCCACACAAACACAAGTTAGTTACGGAGGTCCACAGGGGTCTGTATTAGGACCACTACTTCTCATTTTATACATGGCACAATGGTGTCAATCTGCACTGTACCAGGATGCAAATCAGTGACTGGGAAAAGAGCTAGTGGAATTAGCTATTAGCATTTGCCAACAACAGATGCTAAGCGCTGTGAGCTGCAGCTGAACATAAGTCTGACGTATGGAGAGAACCGTGCGACGTAAAACGTGAAAAACCTATGAGTTCATAGTTAAAATGGAAGACTTTCAATGCAGTTTAGTCGTTAAAGAGAAACGGCCGTTTCTTCCGCTTCTCCCGACACAAAGCGGACTTGCTCACAGGTAGAGTCACAAAACTGTCGCTCAGTAATTAGCCTGTTTTCTGTGAGTTTGTCTAAAATGACTCTTGTGGCTTTCAAACTGTATTTCCTATATAATTGCAGGCCACACTCCTGCTGACTACAGCCGGTTCCACAGTACAGTTCTACATCAGTGTCATTTGTGGGAGAAGCAGGACCATCTTCCTTCCAGCAGAACAATAAGTACGAGTGAACACAGCTGACTCTGTGACAAACTGCATTCTCCTGTAGTACAATGATGTCTGCGGTAATATAAAGAAAAAATATTAATGTCTGGGCTACAAGTCTCTCTTCAATGTTAAAGCTAATGAACAAGACTAAAAACAACTCACACATATCCACCTTTTTAAAGACATTTACTTTGACTTATATGTAATTTTTATTTAATTTTGTTTTTATATAAGCCTGCGTACACCACCACATTGAATTTATTTAATTTAGCTTTACAGGTTTTGAAAATACAACTTGTTTTTTATAATGTCTTTTTGTTCAATTTTTAGGAGAACCATGATTCACTCAGGTGTTGGAACTCAAAAGTTCCAAACAAGCCTCTAACTACATAATTCACGGACAAACTTGTCCAAAGTGTTTTGGACAGACGGTGAGATCCAACAGTCCCTTGCAAGGCACCGACATCTACATTTGCACTTCCGAGCCTGCTCTGCCACCAAACCCTGCAGCTGGACCTGAACCCTCTACAGAGGATGCAGTGACTCACTGTACACCACATTAGTGATGACTGTTTCCAAATCTATTAAAAATAAAAATCTCTTTCTGCTCAGTTTAGTCAGAATGTCATATTCTAAGAGTAGTACATAGCATTATGATTATTTCAACCATAGATTGATTTATGTGACTGTAAAAATAGAAGCATTCCTGGTTTTTACTGCCATGACAAACAAATTGGAAGAAGTCTTATCCCACTTTCACTGTTAGGTGATATATGTGTTTCTTGTAAAAGGTATGACCATAAACTCCTTACATTCTGAACGTTCCCAGCCGAACTCGCGTACAAAATGAAATTATTTGTTAGTGTTTGACTTGCTGTTTTCTACCAGCACAAAGCAAATCTGTAGAGCAAACACTATAAAGCTTTGTACACCTGACACCGTAATGCTGAGTGATCACAGGTAACACACAGGTGGTGATGTGCAGTAACTTTACTCAGTGCTAATGGACAAACTAATGTTAGCAACGATGCTAGCTAAGCTAATGCTACGCCCGACACTGAACAAAGCCCGAGAGGCATCAGCTCGTAGCTTTACTCGAACTTCACAGCACAAGCTAAAACTTTAAAGGTGGAATATGTTACTTAGTCAGTGCTCAGTTGATTGTTCTGCCCTGAAGTTTCCAGTTTCTTTGTGGGATCCTGCAGTAAGTGTTGAGGATTCCTTCGTCCATATGTGGTCCGAAATTGCAATGATCCGTAACATACATGTTCCCTCTCAGCAGTAGAATCCGCAGCTTCATCCCAGAGAAACTGGCGGCGCTGAAACTCATTGCGGCACAGAGATTCCAGTTGTGTTTCCATCGGCGGACACTTAAGCAGAGACACCACCAGCTGTCACTGCACGCAGCCGTTCTTCTCTGCCATCCTCCCTGGCTCCTTGTGTTTGCCTTTCGGCTTCAGCAGCAGCGTCCTCCTCTGTACGGCGTAACTCGTCTGTGCCGGCTCGCATACAAGTAACCACAAATATCAGACTGTGCTAACACACTGTAGAACTTTCCGTCTTCCAAATAATCTATAGCAGGACCATTGGCCATTGAATATTACAGTTGTATGTGCATGCGAGGGACCGGCGGAGCTGCAGCGGCTGACACCGTCTCCCTCTCCGACTTACTGTTCCTGGGGGCATGTACAGTGAAAACCAGGAAACACTGGTTGTAGTCTGTGAGCCCACGGCAACCCGCCAGGGTAGCTGAAAGTGACATGTTGTACATCATCTTCAACTGCCGTGGCGGATTGATGCAGAGGAATAAATTGCAATTTGTCTGTATAGAAAATATGTAGGAAACTTGAGTGTCACTTCATTCTTAAATACTCCCTGACTTGTTTTTGGTCGACCCCTTTGAAAATCTGTGAAGTGTTCCTTTAATTTTCTACATATACAGTCAGGTCCATAAATATTGGGACATTGACACAATTCCAACATTTTTGGCTCTATACACCACCACAATGGATTTGAGATGAAACGAACAAGATGTGCTTTACCTGCAGACTGTCAGCTTTAATTTGAGGGTATTTACATCCAAATCAGGTGAACGGTGTAGGAATTACAACAGTTTGCATATGTGCCTCCCACTTTTTAAGGGACCAAAAGTAATGGGACAGAATAATAATCATAAATCATACTTTCACTTTTTAATAATTGGTTGCAAATCCTTTGCAGTCAATTACAGCCAGAAGTCTGGAACGCATAGACATCACCAGACGCTGGGTTTCATCCCTGGTGATGCTCTGCCAGGCCTCCAATGCAACTTTCTTCAGTTCCTGCTTGTTCTTGGGGCATTTTGCCTTCAGTTTTGTCTTCAGCAAGTGAAACGCATGCTCAATCGGATTCGGGTCAGGTGATTGACATGGCCATTGCATAACATTCCACTTCTTTCCCTTAGGAAACTCTTTGGTTGATTTTGCAGTATGTTTTGGGTCATTGTCCATCTGCACTGTGAAGCGCCGTCCAATGAGTGCTGAAGCATTTGGCTGAATATGAGAAGATGATATTGGCCGAAACACTTCAGAATTCATCCTGCTGCTTTTATCAGCAGTCACATCATCAATATATACAAGAGAACCAGTTCCATTAGCAGCCACACATGCCCACGCCATGACACTACCACCACCATGCTTCACTGATGAGGTGGTATGCTTAGGATCATGAGCAGTTCCAGAACTCTGAAGACTGTTTTAGATGTTGTTTGGCAAACTCTAATCTGGCCTTCCTGTTTTTGAGGCTCACTAATGGTTTACATCTTGTGGTAAACCCTCTGTATTCACTCTGGTGAAGTCTTCTCTTGATTGATGACTTTGACACACATACACCTACCTCCTGGAGAGTGTTCTTCATCTGACCAACTCTTGTGAAGGGCGTTTTCTTCACCAGGGACAGAATTCTTCGGTCATGCTCCACAGTTGTTTTCCGTGGTCTTCCGGGTCGTTTGGCGTTGCTGAGCTCACTGGTGCATTCCTTCTTTTTAAAAATGTTCCAAACAGACATTTTGACCACGCCTAATATTTTTGTTATCTCTCTGATGGTTTTCTTTTGCTTTTTCAGCCTAATGATGGCTTGCTTCACTGATAGTGACAGCTCTTTGGATTTCATCTTAAGAGTTGACAGCAACAGTTTCCAAAAGCATACAGCACACTTCAAATGAACTCTGGACCTTTTATCTGCTCATTGTAAATCGGATAATGAGGGAATAACACACATCTGGCCATGGAACAGCTGAGAAGCCAATTGGCCCATTACTTTTGGTCCCTTAACAAGTGGGAGGCAAGTATGCAAACTGTTGTAATTCCTACACCGTTCACCTGATTTGGATGTAAATACCCTCAAATTAAAGCTGACTGACTACCCGCAGTTAAAGCACATCTTTTTTGTTTCATTTCAAATCCATTGTGGTGGTGTATAGAGCCAAAAATGTTGGAATTGTGTCGATGTCCCAATATTTATGGACCTGACTGTATATGTAAAGTCTTGACTTTATTATGTTAAGTGCCTAGAGAAGAGTAGCGAATGTTAGGTTCTAATTTTGTGAATTAGTAAAAATAAACTTTTATTAGTTGAAAAGCAGTTACCAGAGTGTTTGAGGTGGGTTGTGCATGTGCAGGAAGGTGAAGTCACAAATTAGAGGTCGATTTGTGAATCCTATGTCTGGTTAGATTCAGGCTGAAAAACCACTAATGTTAGTATAAAAGAAAGATGGTGGATGTGTTTAGAAGCAGTTAAACACCGTTTGTGTAAAATTCCCTCTATTACACCAGCCCTCAATATTTCTAACCTGCTGCTGTAGCTGCCTTCACACTACGAGAAAATTATTTACTAAGGCTGCGGTCACACAAACTTTCACTTTCTTTTTGACCTTGGCATCATTTGCACAGAGACACTTTGCATCAGAGCTCTGCTCTGGGTGGAACCGTCAACATCAGATGCAAAACCAGTCAGAATGTTTATTCTGACAGCTCTGGGAACTGTTTAGCCTGGTACCAACAGAAAGATGGAGAACCTCCCAAACTGCTCATTTACTACACCAGCACTCGAGCATCAGGGATTCCTGAGCGTTTCTCAGGAAGTGGATCAAACTCTTATTTCACTCTGACCATCAGTGGAGTCCAGACTGAAGATGCAGCAGTTTATTACTGTCAGAGTTTTCATTACATCAACAGTCAGTATGTGTTCACAGTGAAAAAGCATCGTACAAAAACCTCCCTCAGTCAGACTGAACAGAAACTGAACTGATGCTGCAGCTGGAAGCTACTGCAGAGACTGATCCAGTTCAGTAAGGACAGACACAAATTGGTTGATTTAAAGTTTATACAGATCATTCTCTGTTCCTGCTCTGATGAATATGAATATAAAGAAACCACAATATTTTTACAAACAAGCATTTTTTTCACCACTAACAGTAGCCTAAATGTTCACATTTATCATTTTAACTCTCACTGTGTACATAAAATCATCACAGAATAAAGTTTTAAAATTTTTAAATAACTTCCCTTAAGTCCCCAAAAATTTAATTTTGTTCGCATACATGTAAATATAACCGTAATAACAGATTTTCACTGATGTACAACTTGAAAGCTAAATGGCAATTAAAGAAATAGCAGTTGACAAAATGTATCTACATTGTCCACCTTGCTGTGCAGTGTGACGTCTTCTGACCTCTGGGGTTGGAGATTGTTTGCTCTTCTCTCACAGATACACGTAACTGGTAGCAAATAAAATGACAGATGCCAAAAACACAGTAAAATAATTTCAAATGAGACATGCAAGTTGGTGAATTTTTGTGTGAGAATCCAAAACATAATCCACATTAAAAGCCTGGAGACAGTCTTACAGAAAGAACTGTGGCGGAAACTTTTAACAGATGAGAGAAAGGAACCCAGGTTCTCTGAGTCAGTGGCCCCGCCCACCACATACCTGTACCTGTAGGAGGAGAAACAAGGAACGACAACAGAGGCCAGACGAGGTCACAGGAGCTTTTATGGTGTTAATCAGCAGATGGATTCACCCAGTTGTCACACAGTCCCTGTCCTCAAATGTCTTTTCACATTCATTTTTTTTTTATATATACATTTTAATTCAAAGCCCCAGAGGAACTTTGGCCTCAGCATTTAAACACATTATGAGGTGAACAGGAGGAGCTGAAATGTAGGGGACAATGTCACCTAGCTCCAAATCCACAGTCTCCTAAAATATCAGTCTGTACGTCGATGATATCCTACTATATATTAAAATCTCCAATCTTTTCTATTTCAGTGTTATTTTTTATCTGATCAAAAGGTAAAGCACGTTTTCTGGATACTTCCTCTAGTTTAAATTAAAGTAAATATTTGATATTGTTTGGATCCACATTTCACTCAAACTGAGATACTGTAGTAAAAGTACAAGTCAAACATTTCAGCTACAAATTCTCCTGAAATGTTTCAATAATAATTTTTCTCAGGTGTAAATAAAAATACAGTCGTGCAGAAAATAGTCCCCACCTCTCTTAATTCTATATTGTTTGTGTTTGAAAATTATTAAAAAATATCATCTTATCATAGCAGGTTTTAGCAGTAAGCAAATATGTCTGTGCACCTTTTATCTGTAAGTGCTTATCCTGTTGAGTGTTGCAGGGGGCTGGATCCAATCCCAGCTGTCACTGAGAGGGGGAGCTGGGTCAAGTCTCTGGTCTGTCTTGGAGACATAGAGAGAGACATACACAGACAGACACTCACATTTATGCCTATGTGCAATTTAGAGCCACCAATTAACCTAACCTGCATGTCTTTGGACTGTGGGAGGAAACCAAAGGAAAACACATGGTAGCATGGTGAATGTGACAAAAATATAAATTATTTTTTATAATTCAGTGTTATCTTAATATTCAAAAACGTGATTTCTTGATTAATAACTTATTGGACAATAAACATCCAATAGAAACAAAAAAAAATTTTTGCAAACACAATATTTAAAAGACAAAACAGACTGATCAGATTGATCCAAGTCCCTGTTGGAATGACTCCGTTCATTTGCATAGAGTCACTTTGCATCAGCAGCACCATGATCCAGTGCTCTGGGAGACTTTATAGTCCTGAGAGTTGGACACTGGATGACTGACAGCTGTCCTTCATGACAACAGAAGCCACAGAAATCGTCCTCATCCAAAACATGACTCTGATCTCCGTCCTCATCTGGACTCTCCTCTGCTGCTGCTTCACAGGTAAATCCAATTTCGAGTTGGATTCCAGAGAATCCAACTGGTCTCCTCTATCAACATCCGTCCCTCTGAAATGAAGCCCACAAAACCATGATGCTGCTTGATGTTTGTGTCTCTGTGTCCTCAGAGTCCAGAGGTCAGGTCACAGTGACTCAGCCTGGATCAGAGAGATCTGATCTGGGAGGAACCACAACCATCCCATGTAAAACCAGTCAGGATGTGTATGTTGCTAACAACTATCATCTTTTAGCCTGGTACCAACAGAAACCTGAAGAACGTCCTAAACTGCTCATTTACTATGCCACCACTCGAGCATCAGGGATTCCAGCTCGTTTTTCAGGCAGTGGATCAAACTCTGACTTCACTCTGACCATCAGTGGAGTCCAGACTGAAGATGCAGCAGTTTATTACTGTCAGAGTTATCACAGCATCAATAGCAAAGATGTGTTCACACAGTGAAAAAGCATCGTACAAAAACCTCCCTCAGTCAGACTGAACAGAAACTGAACTGATGCTGCAGCTGAAAGCTACTGCAGAGAATGACACACTTCACTGAATCTGCACAAACACACGTTATTACTTAAACATCAGTCACTGTGTCTAATAAGATAAACATAAATTTAGTCCAGAGCAACTTCTTCATCTTGCCAAAGCACTATTTTGTCTTTAAATGACCAAAAAATGGCACATGGACCCTGTTCAAGTAAATCTTCAGTGTGTCCAAAACCCAAGTGTCATGATTCAGTTCCTCGCTTCCACTTTTATTTTGTCACTCTTCTCCACATCCTGTCCTGCTCTACAATTAATCTGGCAACTTCACCACCCTTGATTGACCTCAGTTGGTTTCACCTGTTCCCCTTGTCTATTTATACCTGGACTTCACCACAGCTCACTGCAATTCTTGTCATTGCTTCGGTGTCATTGTTCCCATGTTGACTCACTGGTTGTTGGATTATCATAACTCTGCATCTGCATCACTCTCAAGCTTTTGGACTCGTTTTCCCTGTATTCTGAGGCTTGGTCTCTGGTTTTTGGTTTGTGTTTCATTGGGTTTTCCTGTGTGTTCTGTTCTGCCAGTGTTCCCCGACATTTTCAGCCTGCCCTGTTTCCCCCTCTCTCTCGGGTTTTCTTCGTGTTCCCCTCGAGCTGAAAGTGTTAGTTTAATTTAGTTATATGTTTAACTGGTGTTGTTTTTGTCCCTTTTTGTTTAATTATAATAAAGTCTCACGTCCTTTTTGTACTCCCTCCCGTTGTTGTCTTTTTGGGTCTTCAAATTCACCAACACCCCTGACACAAAGTCTCAAAGTCCTGTTTGGCCTCACAGGTCACAGAGTTCAATTATCCCACTGGTCCGCATGAAGCCTCAGGGAGCTGGCCCAGCTGTAGAGGTTGTTCTTCTCCAGGACCATAGGGCTCCTGGTGAAGGAGGGCAGCACAGTCAGGGTGGGGACGACTCGACCTCGTGCAAAGAAAAAAGGGTGGACGCACTGGGAGTTTAGATAAAAATGGTCTGAAGGTTTTCAATTCCTCTTTGACCTTAGTAACCATAGCAACAGATTGGCATCACTGATGAACCGTGAAAACAGACGGTTTCAGGACTAAAGATAAAAAGTTAAGTGTCATTTTGTTCCAAAGATGTATCAACATTTAATCCTGTGATTAAGTCGTCCACTAAACTTAAAAAGACCAAACTGACATTTGCAGACTGTCATTAGACCAACGTGAAAACTAAAATACAACCAGATTCAAAGATCATTTGCAAACAGCTGTAAATAAATATGTTTGTCCACATTTTCCATCTGCTTTTTGTAGTGGACTGTGACGCTCTCTGACCTCTGTGGGTGGAGCTTGTTTGTTACAGGTAACTGGTGGCATTTTCAGGGTCGGCATCAGTTTGGAATGGACGGGTTATCAGTTGTGATGGGGGCATATTACTTTTTATTTTTTGTGTAATTGTATTGTTGTCATCATCATTATTTGACATTTTACATGAAAGATAAATTAACTGCAATGGACAGTGAATAGCAGTAAATAAAGATGGTAATTAAAGACCATCTGTACACACAGGCATCCACACGCTACAGTAACGTCCAACATAACCATGTACATGAACAAAGATGCACAGCAGGGGATCAGATCACACCGTTCACCGTTGCACATAATCATACAGACAGACAGTATCTGCTCTGGTCCACAAAAGTGTGAATTGTACAAAGCAGGACATGAATGTGGCACATAGGTGGATTTATGGACTCACCATTAGAAGTTGCTCAATCTCTTCGACATGACGTTTCCTTACATTTCACACTTTTTGTCTTAGATCATGTTCAGACCCTTGAGTATGTGAACCACCTGACACCTCCAGCTAACTACAAGCTCAAGCTTGGAATAACATGGATTGGATGGTCAGATAATGTGGATATAGTTAATTTAATTGGCTGGACAGAGTGTCATTTGATCTCTAAGTACATATTATCAGCATTTTCGGTTTTGTGTTTAATCAGGCAACGATGAGTATTGCACGACCAAAATTTATGAGGGAGTTAAATTTATGGCTGTAAAAGAATTTCCAGTTTTTTCAACTGAGGGGACACAATACCTGGTTTGGAAGTTAATGCGTCCATTAAAGTGACACCGTGTAATTTTCTCCACCAGCTCTAATTGTAAAAGACAAAGAAAAGGAGAAATAATGAAAACAAAGAATTTATATATAAAAATGATAGTGTGGAAGAAATTATGCCTGTATTTAATTTAAATTAAAAGCCTGGAGAGTCTTAAAGAAATGACTGAGGTGGAAGCTTTTATAGTGGTTCAGGGCACTGCTGCACTGATGGGAAACACCCTGATCCACTGAGGACAGATCCAGCTGAGTGACTGTGTGTGTTTGCATACGTGTCCTGCCTCTGTCTCCCAGCTGTTAAGAGACCAGTGTTGATCAGGGTCTGTCCAGGCCTTTCAGAGCCACTGACACCCGGCAGCACAATGATGATGTCTCTGAGTCTACTGCTGTCCACCCTGGGGCTCCTTGTTCAGGGTGAGACTCTCTTGGGATGAAACCAGCTTCACCACAGTGATGGAGAAACACTGAAACTAGCAGCATTGACCTTCTTCCATCTATTGTCCACGTTCAACAAATGATGCTGATCGTCTTTGTCCAAGCTGGATTTGTCTCAATAACCCTTCTCCTCTTTTTCATGTTTTCCAGGTTCATCGGGACAAATCACTGTGACTCAGTCTCCTGGATCTTAGTCTGTTGCTCCAGGACAGACTGTCAACATCAGATGTAAAGCCAGTTCATCTGTTTATAGTTGGCCCAACAACTACCTGCACTGGTACCTTCAGAAACCTGGAGAAGCTCCTAAACTCCTGATTTATTCAGCTTCAACTCGTCAATCTGGAGTTTCTGATCGTTTCAGTGGAAGTGGATCTGGGACTGACTTCACTCTGACCATCAGTAGAGTTCAGGGTGAAGATGCAGGAGTTTATTACTGTCAGCAGAGTAAAAGCTTCCCGTTCACACAGTGAAACAACGTCGTACAAAAACCTCCCTCAGATAAAGAGGAACTGATGGGACTCAACAGCTGCATGACACTAAAAAAACTAAAGGTTTGTACAGTAACACAGAATAGAAGAACTAAATAGACAAAATATTTTTTAAAAAAATTACAGAAACAGATAATTTATTAAAGTAAGTCAAATAAAAACTTGTTTTAACTCCAGTTTCCTGCAACAATGATATATAATAAAATGTAACCACAAAAATATTTATTGAAACAACGACTGCTCTGTATTAATGTTTGAAATATGATTTTATAAAAATAAATCAATATCACAGGAAACATTTCAATAAAGTGCTTTAACTCCACATATGTATTTTTTAAAGTGATGTGATGAAGTTTATTTCCTTTGAGGTTTAGTTTGCCATTTATATTCAATACACTTGAATGTACATATTTAAAAAGTAGAAATCATGTTCTTGTTTTGTGCTTGTACCTGTCGACTGTGGTCCAGGTTTTAGTCAGGTACACAAAGAAAAGTTTTACACTCTGACACATTTGTCCAGTTTTTCAAGGCTGGGATTTCCTACAGTGACCCTACAGTGCATCATATTCAAAGGTGTTTCTAATATTTTGGCCTCTTCATTCATTTTAAACAGAGTGGCCAAAACATTAGAACCACCCGTTTATACAGTGGACTCCAGTACAACTCCGCCAGCTATGACCTGAATGATGAAGGCAGCAAAAAACCAAACAGGACAAAAAACTCCCAACTTATAACAGCTGATTGAAAAAAAAATTTGTTTTACTTTTTAAAATTACTTTTTGCAGCCAGCTTTAGGCCTTATTAATTTCCACTGAATCAGTATTAAAACTAGAAAAATGTCTCTCTACAGTAAATTCTAAACAATTAAAAATGAGTGAATAGTTCCACTGTGTTAAATAGTTGGTCTGATTCAACACACACCACAATTCATTCACATTCAGTTCTTCACTTCCTGTTTCATGTTTTCCTCTTTAACTTTCAGCTTGTCCTCTGTCTTCCTTTTGTTCACAGCACTTTGTCAGAGGACCGTCTGTCCCATAAATGTGTTTTAATGATTATTTAGATTCATTGTAAATCAAAGAATGTTAAAGAATAAGACCTGAATATCTGGATTGTCTTTATGCTGATGATGTCTGACTTTATTTTACTGATCCTGAAAACTCTTCAAATGCTGAGCAGAATTATGTCACTAAAAGAACAAATAACAGTTTAAAAACTCTGCTTCCCAATGTCATTGAGAAAAAATCATATTTATGAGATGTGAGTTAACATGAGAGAAAGATTGATCCAACTGAATTTAAATGACTGAGACAGTCTCAGGATCTTTTTTTATGTATAAAAATAAAGGCGGAAGCAGAATTTATTTGATGAGCAGATGTTTATTGTCTGGAGACATTGAAAAAATAAACGTTATCAACAACTGTTAAACATGAAAAGAGACAATGAGTCAGAGAAAACAGAGTTGGAACCATTTGAGAGAATAATCAGTATCAGAGAAAAAAACTAATCAGATTAGGACTGGGGACACTGGTCTCTTGTCAGTGTCTCCCTGACTGGAGACTGGGAGCCCTGGGTGGCCTCACAGGTTACAGAGCCTGCATTCGTCCACTGGTCTGCAGGGATCTTCAGGGTGCTGCTCCAGCTGTAGCGTCCATCCGTGTCCAGCACCCCGGGACTCCTGGTCTCCTCCCAGCTGCTGCTGCCGCTGCTGCTGCCGTCCACCTTTCAGGACAGAGTCCAGCCTGAGGGGAAGCCCTTGTTGGCCAGACACATGAGCGTGACCTTGTCCTTCTTCTGTTCCAAACTGGACGGGGGCAGAACAGTCAGTGTGGGACGTGCATCACCTACAATAGGACACAATCAGACAGTTGGACACCTTTACTGTGTGACATTTTGTCCTTGAAGGAGTTTCTGTCAGATGGTCTTTCTGCTCCACCAGTCACTGACTCACACATTGTTTCACTTCCCTTTAAGAAACCTCTCATGCAGATAAGGACAGAGACAAACATCAGACACTTTGACCTGAAATATGTCACATAAAACTGTTTTGTCCAAATCAGGACAAATCTTCACTCTACACGAGTTTAAACATAAAGACAACAATCAAATGTTCTTCACGTGGATTTCAGTCCCAATCAAACAGAATAAACGAAGAACAAGAAATACAATAAAGTCACGAGAGATTTGTCACAGTTTCAAACATCAGTAGTTATCGTTACTCTGTTCTAATTTAGTGGAAACAAGTCCAGATTAAAGAGATTCTCAAACAGTTTTCAATGTGGTGGTAAATGAAAACGTTTAGAAATATTTAGACAGTTGGATTAAAGGAGTTTAAATGTGTCCCTGACAGGAACATGGAAAGACAAGTTTAGTAAAACTGCTCTGAGTTCAGCTCCATGATGAAGGTGGGGGAATAAAAACACAGATACTGAATCTGTTCCAAGTCAAACAAGATCGTTTCAAACTCGACTTTACAATCATTTATTTAGTGTCAGTGACACAAAGTGACTGAGTCGTCGTACGAAAACCTCTGACTGTACAGAGACACGACTCTGACTTTGACAAACTGAACTAAAGCTGCAACATCTCAACATGTCACTTCACCAATAAAGTCACATTTACTGGTTTTATCCACTGGATTAATATTTGATACTTATTACAAACAGTTTTTAAATTCCTGCTTCTAAAGCAGACGTTGTCTCTTATTATATTGAAAATATTTTGTACCAAGTAACATGGAAATGAAACTATTTGACCTGAAACACTGAATAACAAAGAAAAAAAGCTGCTGAAGTAAAAGAGTTTTTAAACATTTCACTTACTTCCAACATCCAGTCTAGTTCCTCCACCGAACGTCCACCACAGTGATACAAAGTGACTGAGCCGTCGTACAAAAACCTCTGACTGTACAGAGACACGGCTCTCTGACTTTGGAACAAACAAACTCAGATAAATTAGTCGATGGTTGTAAACACGTCTCAGCTGAAAACTCACAATAACCTTTAAAATGTCTTTAATTCTATACTAATAATTTAACTATATAAATTTTGTAATTTCAAATACTTCACTATGTATAAATCTTCAAATTATTGCATAGTCAGTTTTCAAATTTTCTATACAAAAAGAGACAACAGCATGTTTGAGAAAAAAAAAACAAAATATGAAGATAAAAAACTGATTGATTCTTTTACAAACACAGAAAGTCATTAACAGATACAAACTAAGCTGGTTTCAACACAAAATATAACCAAAAGTCATTTAGCATAACTAGCAGCTAACTGTAACTCACTATTAGCACAACGCTAATGTACATTGAAAATCACCTAGACATGCTACAGCAATTAGCATCGTAACGTTTTATAGACATTTTAGGTGAAACAAACTAAACCATTTTAAAATAAACACATGTTATAAAACCAAACAGAATGAGAATTTACAGATATGTCCTTTAAGGACCGATGGGAAAGTTAGAACATCTGAATAAACTCTCATGGTGCCGAAAACGTCCAATCAAATGTAGAAATAGAAACAATTCACTTAAACTGACCATGTGCTATAAATTTAAAGGGACTTTCTCGCAATAAATCTCATTAAATCTTGATAAAGTGATGCAAGAGTTCAGAGCTGATTGAAAATTCATCCTAGTGCTGCTTTGCTTAAACTCTCTGCCACGACTGCTGGACATCAAGCACAGCACTTTGGGATACTGGACGACAACAAGTCCGCACAAGTCTGCTCCTAGAACACGCTCGATAAAATGGGTGAAGCAAGAATATTTCCAGGTATTTGATTTGTAGTTGTTACATGCAAACTTTGAACTGGAATAGTGCTTGGGCGATGACGAATGACGTTTCACAAGTTCGCGACAATGCGAGTACAGGCTAGAATCCATTTTGAGAAATGCCAGACAGACAATGTGGCAAGAACTGTGGTGAGAGTTGGATTTAAATAGGCAGGGGCACAGGTGAAATAAATCAGACTTAACGAGGTGGATGAAGAGACCGAAAAGACTGAAGAAAGGAAATAAGGCTGCGGGGCTCCTCAATAAAAGCAGGGCACAGGAAGTAAAGGGTTTCAGGACTAAAGATATAAAGTTATGTCATTTTATGTCATGTGTGGGACCATAAAATGAGTATAGGTACTGGATTGTTAGGATATTTACGAAAACATAATTTCTATCATGGTTAAAACTAAAATTTCATTGTAAACGAAAGTTTTAACTTGAGAAAAATGAAAAATGTTAGTGTGATAAATAAATAATCACTGTAAATGTGATAAAAGAAATGAGCCAATGCTGCAGCAATCCTTAGAATTATGTACTAAAGAAAAACACAGTTTAAAGACTCAACAGTACAGTTCACATTCAGTCTGGTTTCGGCACTGAACATGTACCACAGTGGGAAAAAGTTAGTGATCGTCGATTTTAAAATGTTTGAATGTACAGAGACATAACTGACTATGAATCAAACAAACTCAACAACCAAAGTGTTTGTATAAAAAAGTCAGTTGCTGTAAAAACGTCTATAAACATTATGTCACAAATATCCTGAAATTGAGAATATACCTTTAAATATGCACTACATTAATTTTCAACCTAATTCATCTTAATGTAACTGGATAAAAAAAGAATAATTTGATATAAATGTACAGAAAAAACGACCAAAATCTTTTAAATCAATTCTCTGATAAACACATTGATAATGATAAAACACTGATAATGATCCTGATCATTTGCATAGAGGCACTTTGCATCTGCAGCACCATGCTCCAGTGCTCTGGGAGACTTTATAGTCCTGAGAGTTGGACACTGGATGACTGACAGCTGTCCTTCATGACAACAGAAGCCACAGAAATCGTCCTCATCCAAAACATGACTATGATCTCCGTCCTCATCTGGACTCTCCTCTGCTGCTGCTTCACAGGTAAAGTCCAGAGAATCCAACTCGTCTCCTCTATCAACATCCGTCCCTCTGAAATGAAGCCCACAAAACCATAATGCTGCTTGATGTTGTTGTCTCTGTGTCCTCAGAGTCCAGAGGTCAGGTCACAGTGACTCAGCCTGGATCAGAGAGATCTGATCTGGGAGGAACCGTCACCATCACATGTAAAACCAGTCAGAATGTTTATAATGGCAACTACTTGCACTGGTACCAACAGAAAAACGGAGAACGTCCCAAACTGCTCATCTACTACACTAGCACTCGAGCATCAGGGATTCCAGCTCGTTTTTCAGGCAGTGGATCAAACTCTGATTTCACTCTGACCATCAGTGGAGTCCAGACAGAAGATGCAGCAGTTTATTACTGTCAGAGTCAACACTACATCAACAGTCAGTGGTTGTTCACACAGTGAAAAACCGTCGTACAAAAACCTCCCTCAGTCAGACTGAACAGAAACTGAACTGATGCTGCAGCTGGAAGCTACTGCAGAGACTGACACACTTCACTGAATGTGCACAAACACCAGCTCATATTTAAACTCTCTACACATCAGTCACTACATACTGAGCATGGACAGTATGTAGTATGGACAGTAATCTGTCAGTCCTTTAATTCACACACTTATTTATTTAATTCACACATTCACAAGTAAAATCATCCAAGTATATAACAGAGGCCAGATTCAAAATTTAAGAGTTTAACAAATTCAAGTCTTAATTTCCAGTAATATATTAGTTTCCAAATAGTGCGAGAGGTAGAGCTCAGAGTTCAAGTTTTCACATATGGTCAATATTTCAAAAAAATCACTGAACCAGAGGCTTTGGCAGAGCAGACAGAAGGAGACTGATATATTCAGACAACACAGTCAGAAAGGCTGGAAAGTCTGTGTAGGAGAGCAGACAATCTGGTAAATTATTGTATCAAACATGGAGGTTTTATAAGGAGCGAGGACAGTCCAGGTAAAAATGATCACGAAACAGCAAGTGAAACTGTTGTCTATGGCAATAAAATAAATTACACCTAAAGTTACAGCTATAAACACCGACTGTAGCCACTGTGTTACAGCAACATCAAAAACAATCACGAATATATTATAAAACCATTAGGTAATAAAGGGTTTGATTTGTTGATGTCCATTAAGGAACAGCCTGATCAGATTGATCCAGATCCTTGTTGGAGTCGGTGTGACCAATTGTCTGAAACATTTTCAAGGGATGTTCTCATAATTGCTAATTATTATTATAATTACTATTAAAAAAAACTGACCAGATTAATCCAGGTCTCTGTTGGAGTGAATATGATCATTTGCACAGAGTCACTTTTCAAATGGAGCACTAAGCTCTGCCCTGGGAGGAACTGTCAACATCAGTTGTAAAACTAGTCAGAATGTGTATAGTGGGAACTGTTTAGCCTGGTACCAACAGAAAGATGGAAAACGTCCCAAACTGCTCATCTACTACACTAGCAGTCGAGCATCAGGGATTCCAGCTCGTTTTTCAGGCAGTGGGTCAAACTCTGACTTCACTCTGCCCATCAGTGGAGTCCAGACTGAAGATGCAGCAGTTTATTACTGTCAGAGTCTTCACAGCATCAACAGTCAGTATCTGTTCACACAGTGAAAAAGCGTCGTACAAAAACTTCCCTCAGTCAGACTGAACAGAAACTGAACTGATGCTGCAGCTGGAAGCTACTGCACAGACTGACACAGTTCAGAAAGGACAGACACAAATTGGTTGATATTTAAAGTCTATACAGATCATTCTCTGTTCCTGCTCTGATGAATATGAATATAAAGAAACCACAATATTTTTACAAACAAGCATTTTTATCACCACTAACAGTAGCCTAAATGTTCACATTTATCATTTTAACTCTCACTGTGTACATAAAATCATCACAGAATAAAGTTTTAAAATTTTTAAATAACTTCCCTTAAGTCCCCAAAAATTAAATTTTGTTCACATACATGTAAATATAACCGTAATAACAGATTTTCACTGATGTACAACTTGAAAGCTAAATGGCAATTAAAGAAATAGCATTGTCTACATTGTCCACCTTGCTGTGCAGTGTGACGTCTTCTGACCTCTGGGGTTGGAGATTGTTTGCTCTTCTCTCACAGATACACGTAACTGGGAGCAAATAAAATGACAGATGCAAAAAACACAGTAAAATAATTTCAAATGAGACATGCAAGTTGGTGAATTTTTGTGTGAGAATCCAAAACAAAATCCACATTAAAAGCCTGGAGACAGTCTTACAGAAAGAACTGTGGCGGAAACTTTTAACAGATGAGAGAAAGGAACCCAGGTTCTCTGAGTCAGTGGCCCCGCCCACCACATACCTGTACCTGTAGGAGGAGAAACAAGGAACGACAACAGAGGCAAGACGAGGTCAAAGGAGCTTGGTGTTAATCAGCAGATGGATTCACCCAGTTGTCACACAGTCCCTGTCCTCAAATGTCTTTTCACATTCATTTTTTTTTATATATACATTTTAATTCAAAGCCCCAAAGGAACTTTGGCCTCAGCATTTAAACACATTATGAGGTGAACAGGAGGAGCTGAAATGTAGGGGACAATGTCACCTAGCTCCAAATCCACAGTCTCCTAAAATATCAGTCTGTACGTCGATGACATCCTACTATATATTAAAATCTCCAATCTTTTCTATTTCAGTGTTATTTCTATCTGATCAAAAGGTAAAGCACGTTTTCTGGATACTTCCTCTAGTTTAAATTAAAGTAAATCTTTGATATTGTTTGGATCCACATTTCACTCAAACTGAGATACTGTAGTAAAAGTACAAGTCAAACATTTCAGCTACAAATTCTCCTGAAATGTTTCAATAATCATTTTTCTCATGTTTAAATAAAGATACAGTTGTGCAGAAAATAGTCACCACCTCTCTTAATTCCATATTGTTTGTGTTTGAAAATTATTAAAAAATATCATCTTATCATAGCAGGTTTTAGCAGTAAGCAAATACGTCTGTGCACCTTTAATCTGTAAGTGCTTATCCTGTTGAGTGTTGCAGGGGGCTGGATCCAATCCGAGCTGTCACTGAGAGGGGGAGCAGAGTCAAGTCTCTGGTCTGTCTTGGAGACATAGAGAGAGACCAATTAACCTAACCTGCATGTCTTTGGACTTTGGGAGGAAACCAAAGGAAACACATGGAAGCATGGTGAATGTGACGAAAATATAAATTATTTTTTTTAAATTCAGTGTTTTCTTAATATTCATAAACATGATTTCTTGATTAATAACTTATTGGACAATAAACATCCAATAGAAACAAAACACATTTTTTGCAAACACAGTATTTATGAAAGACAAAACAGACTCATCAGATTGATCCCAGTCCCTGTTGGAGTGACTCAGATCATTTGCACAGAGTCACTTTGCATCAGCAGTGTTGAGGGAAACTAAGATTCCCTCAACACTTTTGAGACTGCTTAATCTTTTGGATTTGTCTAAAAAACTCATGTTTAGTGAAGTTACAGATTTTTAACATTTGACAACAGAAGGCCTGGAGAAAAATTTTAAACATGGATACATCTAATTATGACAGCAAAGTTTTTAGATAATTAAACAATGGCTCTTTTTATAGTAATGTAAAACCTAAACATTGTCTGAAAGACATTATCTATCTCTACAAAAGCTAGGAGGTAGATGACTTCAGGGAATGCACGGGAATGGGCTGCAGTAAAGACCAGGTACATAGGGAGACACATTAGCAAAGCTAGAAGTCCTTATAAGCACGAGTAGCTAAATGAATGTGGATCGGCAGTGATGCCAGCTGAGGAGGGGAAAACCAAGAGGGGTTGGAGACAGCTGGAGTTGCAAAGAAGGGGTGGGGAGCCTCAGCTGGTGAACTAAATCCTATTTGAACCTCCTGGCTAAGTATAAACAGAGATACAGTAAGATTATTCTTCATGCAGGAGTTAATAACGTCACTAAAGCGAATGTTGAATTTATTAACTTTACCAAAACAATGTCGGACTCCGTAGTTTTCTCTGGACCCCTGCCAAATCTGATCAGTGACGACATGTATAGTCGCATGTCGTCATTCAACCCCTGGCTGTCTAGGTGGTGTCCAGCAAACGATGTGGGCTACATAGACAATTGGAAAAGTTTTTGGCAAAAACCTCTTAGGAGAGATGGCATCCATCCTACTTTGGATGGTGTCATTGTCTTATCAAAAAATATGGCTGATTTTATTAGACAACCAAAAGATTGACAATCCAGAGTTAAGCCAAGGACGCAGAGATCCAGACCTACACGTCGGTCACCACCCCACAACTCACAAATACCTATAGAGACTGTGTCTGTTTCCCGACCAACTAAATGACATAAAACAAAAAAGATCACAAGAGGAGTTAAAATAATAATCTAATAAAGTTAAGAAACAACAATTAAATGTGGATTATTAAATATCAGATCTCTCTCATCTAAATCTCTGTTAGTAAATGACTTGATAAATGATCGTCAATTCGATTTATTTTGTCTCACTGAAACCTGGTTGCAGAAGGAAGAATATGTCAGTTTAAATGAGTCGACCCCCCCAAGTCATATTAACTATCATGTTCCTAGAAACTCAGGCCGAGGTGGAGGAGTAGCAGCAATCTATCACTCAAGCCTACCAATAAACCCCAAACCTAAACATAGTTGTAACTCATTTGAGAGTCTTACTCTGAGCCTTGCACACCCAATTTGGAAAACTCAAAATCCACTTCTATTTGTTATTGTGTACCGTCCTCCAGTCCCTTATTCTGAATTTTTGACTGAATTCTCAGATTTTCTAGCTGATTTAGTGCTTAGTGCAGATAAAGTCGTTATAGTGGGCGATTTTAACATTCATGTAGATGCTGACAGCAACTCCCTCAACACAGCAAAAATGTTTCTTAGCTTTTTAGCTTTTTATCCTGGTACCAACAGAAAGATGGAGAACTCCCCAAACTGCTCATTTACCGCACTAGCAGTCGAGCATCAGGGATTCCTGAGCGTTTTTCAGGCAGTGGATCAAACTCTGATTTCACTCTGACCATCAGTGGAGTCCAGACTGAAGATGCAGCAGTTTATTACTGTCACAGTTGTCACTACATCAACAGTCAGTGGGTGTTCACACAGTGAAAAAGCGTCGTACAAAAACCTCCGTCAGTCAGACTGAACAGAAACTGAACTGATGCTGCAGCTGGAAGCTACTGCAGAGACTGACACACTTCACTGAATCTGCACAAACACCAGTTGATGGTAAAACATCATTTACTTTACCACTTAGCCCAAAACATCCAAAAATATGTGTCTGTACGCCATAACATCCTATTGTACATATAAAAACTACCTGCACTGGTACCTTCAGAAACCTGGAGAAGCTCCTAAACTCTTGATATCTGCAGCTACAAATCGTCAGCCTGGAGTTTCTGATCGTTTCAGTGGAAGTGGATCTGGGACTGACTTCACTCTGACCATCAGTAGAGTTCAGGGTGAAGATGCAGGAGTTTATTACTGTCAGCAGAGTAACAGCTCGTTCACACAGTGAAATATCGTCGTACAAAAACCTCCCTCAGATAAAGATGAACTGATGTGACTCAGCAGCTGCATGAAACAAAAAAAACTAAAGGTTTGTACAGTAACACAGAACGGAAGAACTAAATAGCGAAATATTTTTTAAAAAAATTACAGAAACAGATACTTTATTAAAGTAAGTCAAATAAAAACTTGTTTTAACTCCAGTTTCCTGCAACAATGATATACAATAAAATGTAACCACAAAAATATTTATTGAAATAATGACTGTTCTGTATGTTTGAAATATAAAGTTATAAAAATAAATCAACATCACAGGAAACATTTCAATAAAGTGCTCTAACTCCACATATATATATATATTTTAAAGCTGTGATAAAGTTTATTTCCTTTGAGGTTTAGTTTGCCATTTATATTCAATACACTTGAATGTACATATTTAAAAAGTAGAAATCATGTTCTTGTTTTGTGCTTGTTCCTGTCGACTGTGGTCCAGGTTTTAGTCAGGTACACAAAGAAATGTTTTACACTCTGACACATTTGTCCAGTTTTTCAAGGCTGGGATTTCCTACAGTGACCCTACAGTGCATCATATTCAAAGGTGTTTCTAATATTTTGGCCTCTTCATTCATTTTAAACAGAGTGGCCAAAACATTAGAACCACCCGTTTATACAGTGGACTCCAGTACAACTCCGCCAGCTATGACCTGAATGATGAAGGCAGCAAAAAACCAAACAGGACAAAAAACTCCCAACTTATAACAGCTGATTGAAAAAAAAATTTGTTTTACTTTTTAAAATTACTTTTGCAGCCAGCTTTAGGCCTTATTAATTTCCACTGAATCAGTATTAAAACTAGAAAAATGTCTCTCTACAGTAAATTCTAAACAATTAAAAATGAGTGAATAGTTCCACTGTGTTAAATAGTTGGTCTGATTCAACACACACCACAATTCATTCACATTCAGTTCTTCACTTCCTGTTTCATGTTTTCCTCTTTAACTTTCAGCTTGTCCTCTGTCTTCCTTCACAGCACTTTGTCAGAGGACCGTCTGTCCCATAAATGTGTTTTAATGATTATTTAGATTCATTGTAAATCAAAGAATGTTAAAGAATAAGACCTGAATATCTGGATTGTCTTTATGCTGATGATGTCTGACTTTGTTTTACTGATTTTGAAAACTCTTCAAATGCTCAGAAGATTTATGTCACTAAAAGAAAAAATAAAAGTTTAAAAACTCTGCTTCCCAATGTCATTGAGAAAAACTCATATTTATGAGATGTGAGTTAACGTGAGAGAAAGTTTGATCCAACTGTATTTAAATGACTGAGACAGTCTCAGGATCATTTTTTTATGTATAAAAATAAAGGCGGAAGCAGAATTTATTTGATGAGCAGATGTTTATTGTCTGGAGACATTGAAATTATAAACGTTATCAACAACTATTAAACATGAAAAGGGACAAAGAGTCAGAGAGAACAGAGTTGGAACCATTTGAGAGAATAATCAGTATCAGAGGAAAAAACTAATCAGATCAGGACTGGGGACACTGGTCTCTCGTCAGTGTCTCCCTGACTGGAGACTGGGAGCCCTGGGTGGCCTCACAGGTCACAGAGCCTGCATTCGTCCACTGGTCTGCAGGGATCTTCAGGGTGCTGCTCCAGCTGTAGCGTCCGTCCCTGTCCAGCACCCCGGGACTCCTGGTCTCCTCCCAGCTGCTGCTGCCGCTGCTGCTGCCGTCCACCTTCCAGGACAGAGTCCAGCCTGAGGGGAAGCCCTTGTTGGCCAGACACATGAGCGTGACCTTGTCCTTCTTCTGTTCCAAACTGGACGGGGGCAGAACAGTCAGTGTGGGACGGGCATCACCTACAATAGGAGACAACAATCAGAGGACACAGCTGTCAATCAAGCAGCAGACAGTTGGACACCTTTACTGTGTGACATTTTGTCCTTGAAGGAGTTTCTGTCAGATGGTCTTTCTGCTCCACCAGTCACTGACTCACACATTGTTTCACTTCCTTTTAAGAAACCTCTCATGCAGATCAGGACAGAGACAAACATCAGACACTTTGACCTGAAATATGTCACATAAAACTGTTTCATCCAAATCAGGACAAATCTTCACTCTACATGAGTTTAAACACAAAGACAACAATCAAATGTTCTTCATGTGGATTTTAGTTTGAATCAAACAGACCAAACGATTGCAAATCTACAGCAACAAATAACACGAAATACAATAAAGTCACGAGAGATTAGTCACGGTTTCAAACATCAGTAGTTATCGTTACTCTGTTCTAATTTAGTGGAAACAAGTCCAGATTAAAGAGATTCTCAAACAGTTTTCAATGTGGTGGTAAATGAAAACGTTTAGAAATATTTAGACAGTTGGATTAAAGGAGTTTAAATGTGTCCCTGACAGGAACATGGAAAGACAAGTTTAGTAAAACTGCTCTGAGTTCAGCTCCATGATGAAGGTGGGGGAATAAAAACACAGATACTGAATCTGTTCCAAGTCAAACAAGATCGTTTCAAACTCGACTTTACAATCATTTATTTAGTGTCAGTGATACAAAGTGACTGAGTCGTCGTACGAAAACCTCTGACTGTACAGAGACACGGCTCTGACTTTGACAAACTGAACTAAAGCTGCAACATCTCAACATGTCACTTCACCAATAAAGTCACATTTACTGGTTTATCCACTGGATTAATATTTGAAACTTATTACAAACAGTTTTTAAATTCCTGCTTCTAAAGCAGACGTTGTCTCTTATTATATTGAAAATATTTTGTACCAAGTAACATGGAAATGAAACTATTTGACCTGAAACACTGAATAACAAAGAAAAAAAGCTGCTGAAGTAAAAGAGTTTTTAAACATTTCACTTACTTCCAACATCCAGTCTGGTTCCTCCACCGAACGTGTACCACAGTGATACAAAGTGACTGAGCCGTCGTACAAAAACCTCTGACTGTACAGAGACACGGCTCTCTGACTTTGGAACAAACAAACTCAGATAAATTATTCGCTGGTTGTAAACACGTCTCAGCTGAAAACTCACAATAACCTTTAAAATGTCTTTAATTCTATACTAATAATTTAACTATATAAATCTTGTAATTTCAAATACTTCACTATGTATAAATCTTCAAATTATTGCATAGTCAGTTTTCAAATTTTCTATACAAAAAGAGACAACAGCATGTTTGAGAAAAAAAAAAGAAAATATGAAGATAAAAAAATGATTGATTGATTCTTTTACAAACACAGAAAGTCATTAACAGATACAAACTAAGCTGGTTTCAACACAAAATATAACCAAAAGTCATTTAGCATAACTAGCAGCTAACTGTAACTCGCTATTAGCACAACGCTAACGTACATTGAAAATCACCTAGACATGCTACAGCAATTAGCATCGTAACGATTTATTGTCATTTTAGGTAAAACAAAGTAAACCATTTTAAGATAAACACCTTGTATAAAACCAAACAGACTGAGAACTTACAGATATATGTCCTTTAAGGACTGATGGAAAAGTTAGAACATCTGAATAATCTCATGGTGCCAAAAACGTCCAATCAAATGTAGAAATAGAAACAATTCACTTAAACTGACCATGTGCTATAAATTTAAAGGGACTTTCTCGCAATAAATCTCATTAAATCTTGATAAAGTGACGCAAGAGTTCAGAGCTGATTGAAAATTCATCCTAGTGCTGCTTTGCTTAAACTCTCTGCCACGACTGCTGGACATCAAGCACAGCACTTTGGGATACTGGACGACAACAAGTCCGCACAAGTCTGCTCCTAGAACACGCTCGATAAAATGGGTGAAGCAAGAATATTTCCAGGTATTTGATTTGTAGTTGTTACATGTGAACTTTGAACTGGAATAGTGCTCGGGCGATGACGAATGACGTTTCACAAGTTCGCGACAATGCGAGTACAGGCTAGAATCCATTTTGAGAAATGCCAGACAGACAATGTGGCAAGAACTGTGGTGAGAGTTGGATTTAAATAGGCAGGGGCACAGGTGAAATAAATCAGACTTAACGAGGCGGGTGAAGAGACCGAAAAGACTGAAGAAAGGAAATAAGGCTGCGGGGCTCCTCAATAAAAGCAGGGCACAGGAAGTAAAGGGTTTCAGGACTAAAGATATAAAGTTATGTCATTTTATGTCATGTGTGGGACCATAAAATGAGTATAGGTACTGGATTGTTAGGATATTTACGAAAACATAATTTCTATCATGGTTAAAACTAAAATTTCATTGTAAACGAAAGTTTTAACTTGAGAAAAATGAAAAATGTTAGTGTGATAAATAAATAATCACTGTAAATGTGATAAAAGAAATGAGCCAATGCTGCAGCAATCCTTAGAATTATGTACTAAAGTAAAACACAGTTTAAAGACTCAACAGTACAGTTCACGTTCAGTCTGGTTTCGGCACTGAACATGTACCACAGTGGGAAAAAGTTACTGAGTCGTGGATTTTAAAATGTTTGAATGAACAGAGACATAACTGACTATGAATCAAACAAACTCAACAACCAAAGTGTTTGTATAAAAAAGTCAGTTGCTGTAAAAACGTCTATAAACATTATGTCACAAATATCCTGAAATTGATAATATACCTTTAAATATGCACTACATTAATTTTCAACCTAATTCATCTTAATGTAACTGGATAAAAAAAGAAGAATTATATATAAATGTACAAAAAAAACGACCAAAATCTTTTAAATCAATTCTCTGATAAACACATTGATAATGATAAAACACTGATAATAAGCCTGATCAGATTAATCCTGATCATTTGCATAGAGGCACTTTGCATCAGCAGAACCATGCTCCAGTGCTCTGGGAGACTTTATAGTCCTGAGAGTTGGACACTGGATGACTGACAGCTGTCCTTCATGACAACAGAAGCCACAGAAATCGTCCTCATCCAAAACATGACTCTGATCTCCGTCTTCATCTGGACTCTCCTCTGCTGCTGCTTCACAGGTAAAGTCCAGAGAATCCAACTCGTCTCCTCGATCAACATCCGTCCCTCTGAAAAGAAGCCCACAAAACCATGATGCTGCTTGATGTTTTTGTCTGTGTCCTCAGAGTCCAGAGGTCAGGTCACACTGACTCAGCCTGGAGCAGTGAGATCAGATCTGGGAGGAACCGTCACCATCACATGTAAAACCAGTCAGAATGTTGCTTGTTCACCCGCGTGTTTATCCTGGTACCAACAAAAAGATGGACAAACTCCCAAACTGCTCATTTATCTCACTAGCAGTCGAGCATCAGGGATTCCAGCTCGTTTTTCAGGCAGTGGATCAAACTCTGACTTCACTCTGACCATCAGTGAAGTCCAGACTGAAGATGCAGCAGTTTATTACTGTCAGAGTTATCATGAAATCAGCAGTCAAGCTGTGTTCACACAGTGAAAAAGCGTCGTACAAAAACCTCCCTCAGTCAGACTGAACAGAAACTGCAGCTCGAAGCTACTGCAGAGACTGACACACTTCACTGAATGTGCACAAACACCAATTGATGGTAAAACATCATTCACTTTACCATTAAGCCCAAAACATCCAAAAATATCTGTCTGTACACCATAAAATAATATTGTACACTATTAAATTTCTATTTACTATCCATCCATTGGGCAAGAAGCAAGGTCCATCTTGGATAATTTTCCAGTCTATCTCAGACAAACAAACATTCACGGCCTATTTCAAAGTCACCACATAAACTCACATGTATTTCAACTGTGGCAGGAAACTGGATTATCTGGAGGAAAACCTGCAAACACAGGGAGAACATGACACAGAAAGGCAACAACTGGCAGGTGGATTTGAACCAGGGACCTTCCAGCTGTGAGGCCACAGAGCTAATCACTCCACCACTATGATGCCCATCTGTCTTATTTGAATGTTTTCTTTTCTTAATTATCAGATTAAAAGATAAAGAGGACTTTCTGGATACTTCTGTTGCAAATATGCAGAAAATCTTCGACAATTTTTGTATTTGCATTTCATCCAGATTTAGATACTGTAGTTTAAATAAAACATCAGTTGAAATTATTGTTTTTGCTGTTGAATTTCCTGATACAGTGCAGAGGACAGATCCAGCTGAGTGACTGTGTGTGTTTGCATACGTGTCCTGCCTCTGTCTCCCAGCTGTTAAGAGACCAGTGTTGATCAGGGTCTGTCCAGGCCTTTCAGAACCACTGACACGCCGGCAGCACAATGATGATGTCTCTGAGTCTACTGCTGTCCACCCTGGGGCTCCTTGTTCAGGGTGAGACTCTCTTGGGGTGAAACCAGCTTCACCACAATGATGGAGAAACACTGAAACAAGCAGCATTGACCTTCTTCCATCTATTGTCCATGTTCAACAAATGATGCTGATTGTCTTTGTCCAAGCTGGACTTGTCTCAATAACTTTTCTCCTCTTTTTCATGGTTTCCAGGTTCATCAGGACAAATCACCCTGACTCAGTCTCCTGGATCTCAGTCTGTTTCTCCAGGACAGACTGTCACCATCAGATGTAAAACCAGTTCAAGTGTTTACAGTTCTGGTTATAACTGGCTTCACTGGTACCTTCAGAAACCTGGAGAAGCTACTAAACTCTTGATATATGCAGCTTCAACCCGTCAGTCTGGAGTTTCTGATCGTTTCAGTGGAAGTGGATCTGGGACTGACTTCACTCTGACCATCAGTAGAGTTCAGGGTGAAGATGCAGGAGTTTATTACTGTCAGCAGGGTCAGAGCTTCCCGTTCACACAGTGAAATATCGACGGACAAATACCTCCCTCAGATAAAGAGGAACTGATGGGACTCAACAGCTGCATTGGAAGAAAAACACTAGGGGTTCAAACAATGGTACCTTATAAAAATGATAATGGTCTAGGATTAGTAGGATGGTTACAAGCTATTTGATAAGATCTACTGAAAAGCTTTACATTTATTTGCAATATTTTTCCAAAAATGGTCTTAAAGAGGCGACAATGAAATTCATTTTACCTTGAAGAATTTCAACAACAACATAGTGTTTAAACAAATGAATTATAAAACTAAATATTACAATAAGAGAAAATATTAGTTTTTGTAAAAACTTACTTGGCTTTTCTAACAAACCACAACTTTTTAAATGACAAATTACAATAAAATGTGAGACAACAAAACTGTACGAGCCAACGAGCCTACTCAAATAGTAGATAGTAAGTAGATAGACAACTAGCAGCTAGTCAGCTGACATCAGATAGTGCCTTTTATGTCTGTAAGTAATCGTCAAGGAAACCAATGCCTTTGATGTTGTATTGCCTTTGATGACTGATTGGGAAACAGACAGGAACAGCAAGTTATTATTAGACCAATTTTTGGCTGTGGAAAGCATACAGTTTTCTTACCGTGCTCAGTGGAGTTTAGGTTGTTTTTAACTGTACTGAGGAACACAGGAGTTCAATAAATCTGCAACGTTTTTATAATACATCGATCTCTGAAGTGGATCTTTTTTAGACCATTGGACATGCGTAAGGCGGCCTCTACATTAGTAAGAAAACTCTCTTACACGGACCAAACGATTGGATTAACGAAAAGATGGAAAGTGAAAGGGATACGGATACAGTTGCCGTGGCTCTATGAAACCGAGTTCAGATGTCCATGATAAATACTTGGCAAGTGCTGTACAATATAAAAAAGGCCAAACTGAAGCAGTTGATGGACAAGAAGGAAAAGACACTTGGTCTGATGGAAGACGCCTGTAACGCTGAGCTCGGAGCTCGGAGCTCGACCAACTGTTTGGTAAGTTGCGTGATATTAGTTACTTATTTGAAGATTTGGGTCACTATAAGGATGAATAGCCAGTAGGGTTCGAGTGTTATGCAGCTGACCAACGATTTTAAGGAGAAAGTTACTGAATGGGTGCATGGTGCGCTACAGCCCATGGAGGAGGCGCGCAGAGCTAACGCAGAAGTAAGTCCAGAGGATAGCATATCTATGATATCCAAGCAATCTATACTCACTTCCAGAGCAGGTTCTGCAACGTCCGCAGCTTCAGCACGAGTCAAGGCCGAGTTAGAAATGTTTAAGGCTGAGAATCTTAGGCTTAAGACAGAACAAGAACTTAGGCTTAAGGTACAAGAGGCGAGTCTTAAGGTAGAACAAGAACTTAGGCTTAGAACAGAAGAAAAACTTAAGTGGGCAGAAAAACTTAAGGCAGAACAACTTAAGTTTACTGTACAGGAGCTGCATCTCAAAGCAGAATATGAAAAAAGACTTCAAGAACAAAGGGAGGAGTTGGAAACTAGATTTAGAGCCACCAAGAAGGAGCAAACGTTGGCTTCCACCATTCCTGGTGGTGCCGAGTGGTGCAAAGTGATAAAAAACAAAGACCTAGAAATGGGGCGCTCCTAGAAGGAGTCCAGAGAGATAGATCAGGACGCGGAGACAGAGAAAATTGAGAGCTCCCATGCGGGGTATGGAGCATGTTACCCGCAGTCAGAGAAGGAGCAATTTGGGGCTGGGTCTTATGGAAACTTACAAGCCAGAGCGCAATACCCTGGTCCACAGTATCCTAGTGCAGATGTTAAGCATGAGGCATTACAGCGTCAGAATTACATCTCTGAATCTATGACTAATCAACAAAGGTCAGGTACTCTACCTTCTCAGAGTATTTCTAAATTTGGGGGGGATCCTTTAGAGTATAGACCCTTCATAATGGCCTTTGAACATAATATTGAAAGTAAGACAGACAACAATCGTGATAGGCTCTACTTTTTGGAGCAGTATTCAAGAAGTCAACCTAGAGAGTTGGTACAAAATTGTCTTCCTATGGAAGCACGTGGTGGATATACGGAAGCCAGGAGACTTTTAAAGGAAATGAATGGCAATGAATATAAGATCTCTGTTGCCTACTTGGATAAGGTCGTAAATTGGCCAACAATTAGAGCTGAAGATAGTGAAGCTCTCCATTCGTTTGCACTTTTCCTTACTAGTTGTGGAAGTGCAATATCAGAGTTAGCATACCTAGCGGAGTTAGATAGCGTACACAACATTAGATCCATCATTCTAAAGCTTCCATATAAGCTGAGAGAGAAGTGGAGGAGTGTGGCTCTTGAAGTTGAGATGAAAGACAGCCGTAGGACTACATTTAAAGACTTGGTGGCATTCATGAACAAAATGGCAATGGAGGCGTCGCATCCTTTGTACGGAGATATTAGTGATAAATCCAAAGGGCAAGTAAGAAAATTTATAGATAATAAGTCAGGAAGACAAGTGGGTGTAAAAAAGAGTTTCACCACCCATATAATACCAAGCACTGTTCAGAAGGACATGGCTTCAAAGCCAATCCCGAACATGAAAGGCGTTACTAAGAACATCAAGGCCGTGCATGAGTCTTGTCTGTTCTGCCATGGTCAGCATATCTTTAACGAATGTACAAAACTCCACAATTCACCCCACAAAGATAGGGTTGACTTTCTTAAAAGTCATGGACTGTGCTTAGGTTGTCTGAAACCGGGTCACCTAAGTAAATTCTGTCAGGAGAGGTTAAACTGTCAGGTTTGCTCTAAGGCACACCCCACATTGCTGCATAGTGGAGGGGTTCCTGCAGGTGGGGGCTCGAGGGTACAGGACGGCCACGGCAAGTTATCCAAGACTGATGTAGAACTAGGCACAGGAGAGAGAGATTAGTCTGGGCGCAAGATTTTGTGAATCGGATGATGTTACTCAGTCGCTGCCTGGACAGTGGTATCTGGAGACGTGAGCAGGTGGGGGAACCAGTGCAAATGGAGGAGGGCTGAGCAGGGCTGTTTCCAAGGTTCAGGGTCCAAAGTCAACGTCCAAGTACAAGTTCCAGGGTTCTGGGAACAAAGAGCTGTTAGGCGGGGTCCAGAGGTAAGGGATGAGGCAGGATACGAAAGTGGGAGACAGGGAACAAACTTGGGTGGAGCAGAGACAGGTTAGTTCAAGACAAGGTGAAAATCCAAAACACAGGGTGTGATCCAAGGTTTCAGATATAAACTGAGCCAAATCCACAATCCAAGAGCCAGTTCCAAGCCAGGTAAGAGAGAAACACAATCCAAAATCCAAAGTCAGTCAGGCAGAGTTCAGACAGTCTAAAGGACTTGTAGAACCCCGGTTTAAACAGGTAGTCAAATCCAGGGACAGATCGGCGTCTTTAACAGGCAGGCAGAGCAGGTTCAAGAGCTTGACAATTGCTTCGCTCGGGAGGTCGACAGACAATCTGGCAAACGAGAGAGTGCACAGGTGGAAATGATCAAAGACAGGAAGTGACCTAATATGGTGAGAACCCTGGAGCTCAGATCGGAGACTATGACAAAAACACCAATGAACAAGTCACAGGATTTTAAATCTTATGGATTTTATATCTCATGTTTTGTTGGTTTGGTACAAAACAGTTGTACTCCAGGTATTATTCAGTGGAAGCAAAGATGTCATATGATGGCACTTATTCTCTGATTCAATGTTTTTTACTGATTTTAAAAATAGTCATGACTTCGAGGAAGAGATTCAATCTTTCATTAATGGAGAAGTTTTAATTTACAGCTGCTGCTGTCCACCGTCCAGGACAGAGTCCAGTCTGAGGGGACACATGTGTGACCTGCTACTGCTGCAGATCCTCAGTGGAGAGGGGCAGCACAGTCAGGCTGTGTTCAGCTCCACCTTCTCTACACGGAGACAACGAATTACACAAATACTATACAAATAATTTGGATAAAACTGTTTTTATAAGTTGCATGTCCTTCTCTGGGTCAGTAACCATGGCAACATGCAGGCATCACTGCTGATGTTGAGGCTGTAAACTACTATAAAAGTAAATTATGACATTTATATTTAAGCGGCCCGGTGGAAAAGTGGGTTGAACTTCAGGCTGGAATGATGGCGTCTCCCAGTTCAAATCCCACCACGTTTTCTGAGCATGTGTCTTTTGTGCTGACACTTGCTGCCCACTGTTCCCCACGAGGCAGGTGTTAAACTCAAAGTACAAATTTAACTGTAACGTGTGAATGTAGATGTTCTCAGTGACGACAACAAAGCTGCTGCTTCTTTTTCATCTAAAAAACAAACGAGTGTATCTGTATTGTTCGATGGAAATAAATATATTTAATCAAATCAATCACAGATACTATTTTCAGAGAACAGTCATGTTAAAGTGGTTGAAGGTGCGACTGGATGGTTGTTGTTATGTCTCAGCGCTGTGACAGGCCGGTGATACATCAGGTCAGACTTCACACTGTTACTAGACATTTGCTTCAGATGTACAGACTAAATATTACAAATCAAAGTGTGTAAAGTATTTTAGTCAGAGAAAATGCAGATTGGGGAAGTTAATATATTATAAGTTATTGACATTTAAGTTACATAAAAACTGAGGATATTTGACTCACAAACATCACTGAAGTTTTATTAATTTTTTTTTACAAGAGACTCAGCTCGGTGAAACAAATACAGCATTAGAATTTTCACTTTTTAAAAATCTTGGTTACTTGATATAAAAGTCTCTACAAACTGAACTCAACATATGTTACCTTTGAAAATATTGAACAATATATTTATAATAAAAAATCACAACTGTATGTACAAATAAACCCTAATAAAATTTTAAAAATCCTAATCAATATTCTAATAAACAAACTGATCAACTAATAATGATTCTGATCATTTGCATAGAGACACTTTGCATCAGCAGTGTAGAGGCCGTCTTACGCGTGTCCAATGGTCCAAAAAAGATCCACTTCAGAGATCGATGTATTATAAAAAACGTTGCAGATTTATTGAACTTCTGTGTTCTTCAGTACAGCTAATAACAACAGTTCTAAAATCATGTTAATATAATACCTAAACTCCACTGAGCACGGTAAGAAAACTGTGTGCCTTCCACAGCCAAACACTGGACTTCAACTATAACTTGCTGCTCCAGTCCGTTTCTAACAACCAGAAAAGGCAATACAATCATTGGTTTCCTTAACGATTACTTGCAGGCTTAGAAGGCACTATTTGATGTTGCACGTACATTAGTTACTAGTTGTCTATCTATTGACACAGCATAACGCAGAAAAGTATATAAGCATAGAACAAACATTTGAGAAAGTTAACGTTGGCTCATTCAAGCAGCATCATGCTCCAGTGCTCTGGGAGACTTTATAGTCCTGAGAGTTGGACCCTGGATGACTGACAGCTGTCCTTCACAACAACAGAAGCCACAGAAATCATCCTCATCCAAAACATGACTCTGATCTCCGTCCTCATCTGGACTCTCCTCTGCTGCTGCTTCACAGGTAAAGTCCAGAGAATCCAACTCGTCTCCTCTATCAACATCCGTCCTCTGAAATGAAGCCCACAAAACCATGATGCTGCTTGATGTTTGTGTCTCTGTTTCCTCAGAGTCCAGAGGTCAGGTCACAGTGACTCAGTCTGGAGCAGTGAGATCTCATCTGGGAGGAACCACGATCATCACATGTAAAACCAGTCAGAACATCTATAGTAGCTATTTATCCTGGTACCAACAGAAAGACGGAGAACGTCCCAAACTGCTCATTTACTCCATTAGCACTCGACAATCAGGGATTCCAGCTCGTTTTTCAGGCAGTGGATCAAACTCTGACTTCACTCTGACCATCAGTGGAGTCCAGACTGAAGATGCAGCAGTTTATTACTGTCAGAGTTTCCATGTTATCAACAGTCAGTATGTGTTCACACAGTGAAAAAGCGTCGTACAAAAACCTCCCTCAGTCAGACTGAACAGAAACTGAACTGATGCTGCAGCTGGAAGCTACTGCAGAGACTAACACACTTCACTGAACGCACACAAACACACGTTAATGGTAAAACATCATTTACTTTACCACTTAGCCCAAAACATCCAAAAATATCTGACTGTACACCAATAACATCCTATTGTACATATAAAAAATGTAATTCCTTTTTCTTATATATCCATCTGTCCCAGCTGTCAATGGCGAGTAGCAGGGTCCACCTTGGAAAATTTTCCAGTCTATCTCAGACAAACAAACATTCACGGCCTATTTCAAAGCCACCACATAAACTCACATGTATTTCAACTTTGGCAGGAAACTGGATTATCTGGAGGAAAACCTGCAAACACAGAGAGAACATGACACAGAAAGGCAACAACTGGCAGGTGGATTTGAACCAGGGACCTTCCAGCTGTGAGGCCACAGAGCTAATCACTCCACCACTATGATGCCCATCTGTCTTATTTGAATGTTTCATGTTTTTTATCAGATCAAAAGGTAAAGAACATTTTCTGGATACTTCCTCTGTTGCAGAAAATCTTTGACATTTTTTGTATTTGCATTTCACCCAAACTGAAATAAAGTAGTTTAAATACAAGTCAAACATTTCTCCAACATAAAATAAAACTTCAGCTGGAATTATTGTTTCTGCTGTTGAATTTCCTGATACAGTGCAGAGGACAGATCCAGCTGAGTGACTGTGTGTGTTTGCATACGTGTCCTGCCTCTGTCTCCCAGCTGTTAAGAGACCAGTGTTGATCAGGGTCTGTCCAGGCCTTTCAGAGCCACTGACACGCCGGCAGCACAATGATGATGTCTCTGAGTCTACTGCTGTCCACCCTGGGGCTCCTTGTTCAGGGTGAGACTCTCTTGGGGTGAAACCAGCTTCACCACAATAATGGAGAAACACTGAAACAAGCAGCATTGACCTTCTTCCATCTATTGTCCATGTTCAACAAATGATGCTGATCGTCTTTGTCCAAGCTGGATTTGACTCAATAACCCTTCTCCTCTTTTTCCTGGTTTCCAGGTTCATCAGGACAAATCACTGTGAGTCAGTCTCCTGGATCTCAGCTGTTTCTCCAGGACAGACTGTCACCATCAGATGTAAAGCCAGTCAGAGTATTGGTTATGAAGTTGACTGGTACCTTCAGAAACCTGGAGAAGCTCCTAAACTCCTAATTTATCAAGGTACAAACCGTCAGCCTGGAGTTTCAGATCGATTCAGTGGAACTTATTCTGGGACTGACTACACTCTGACCATCAGTAGAGTTCAGGGTGAAGATGCAGGAGTTTATTACTGTCAGCAGAGTTACAGCTCGTTTACACAGTGAAATAACGTCGTCCAAAAACCTCCCTCAGATAAAGAGGAACTGATTTCTGCAGCCGAGAGAAAGAGATAAAAACTAACAGAAAAAACTGGGGAAGGTCTGACTTACATTGATATTAAATTGTGAAATACAGTTTATAGTCATATAAGTTACAGTGTAATAATTCATTTCAATTAATTTATTTTTGGAGACTTTAAAGGTTTCCTAAATTTAAGTTCAATGCTTTATGAAGGTAGGAATTTACAATACAACTAGTTTATTTTGCTTTTTACATTTTTTTTCAGTTCTTCAGTATCTATTTTAAAACAACTGAAATATTTGTGATTTGAACAAATTTTAATAACAGTTTTATTTTAAACCTACATTGTTCTAATTAGTTAACCTTACTTAAAAAAAGGATCCAAACCAATTGTCTGATCAAAAATTAAAACAATTAAAATAGGATAATTATCTTGTGCTCAGGTCCATCCCACCTTAGTGTAAAACGTTCTTCACACTGTTCTGCACAGCCTCTGCACAAGAGGATGGCCCAGCACAGGAGGAGCAACACCTCAGGACCAGAATCAGCAGTGTACCTACACCTCAAGGACAAAGGACACTCGTTTGAGGAGGACAATGAAGAAGAAGAAGAAGAACCTTTATTTGTCACATATATATTTGGCCCATCCCTCTGGAGGGGGCAGTGGGCTGCCACGGTTGGTCCCTGGGGAGCTGGTGCTGGGTGTCTTGCTCGGGGATGCACTTGGTGGGGAGGCTGGAGGTTGCAGGTAGGCTGGGATTTCCAACACTGCAATTTGATCCTGCGTTGTCTGTTTTGCCTCCAGCGTCTTTTGTCCTGCAGTGTCTCTACCCATTGAGCTACCAGCCGGCGTGCATGTACATATTATGGACAGAGAAGACAGATGGACTGAGAGAGGAGTATGTGGGACCTCAGGCACAACCTGTCTACAATTTTTCATGCTGCGATTTCATCCATCCCCAGAAAGACTATGACCACTTCACACATCCACCAAACACCTCCATCTTAGGGCTTTAGGGCTCAGGGTCGTAATCGTTACATGTTGATGACTTCACCCTGTTCCCACCCACCTTAACAAGCCTATTCAGGCCAGGGTGGAACAAAGGCCACTCTGGAGGATATAACTGGGTTCCCCAGCCACTTTTATTCAGACTGAAGAACCTGCTTCGATAAGCAGTAAAATGTTTCTACCCAAGGAGAAAGAAGTTCCAGTTGACATGACTCAACCTTTGGATTAGATAAGTCGTGTCATTGCATCATTAGTTGCTTCTGTACTTGACAGTTTTAAACTAGCTTCACTCAAAAACAATGAGTAAATGGGTTTGTTCGCCCTGCAGTTAACTCTAACCTGAAGAAAAATACTAAGTGCAAATTGTTGAAAAATAGTAAAATTAACAAACTATGAGCTGTATTCATTTAAATTAAATGTCACATAATTAAGTCAGAACTGACGAGCTGGACATTTTTAAAGCCACCAGTGGTTTGTTATGAAGAGACATGACTTTAAATTTCCTTAAATATTTTAACAATATTTCTCACAAAAACAAATTTGCATTAACTGTAATGAAGCAGGTTTTACAGTCACAGGTTCAATTAATCTGAGAATTATAGATTCATTTGTCATGTCCACACAGACTTTAATATAAATGCAATTATTTTATTATAATAACGTTTACTACACTAACACGATTTCATGCTTTAGTTTACACATATTTTCCAAGCAATCAAGTTTACTTTAATATGACTTGACCTACTGAAACTAGTAAGACGGAATAAAATTATTTTACTGTGAACACCAGTCTCTCCTCAGTGTGTCTGATACCAGAGTCTCAGAGTCCTGTTTGGCCTCACAGGTCACAGAGTCCACCTTCCCCCACTGGTCTGCAGGGAGTCTCAGGATGCAGATCCACCTGTAGAGGGAGTCCTTCTCCACGCTGATCCTCACTGGAGGGGGGCAGCAGAGTCAGGGTGGGGACGACTGGACCCACTGCAGAGAAGGAGAACAAAGTGTAGAAACACTGGGAGTTTGGATGAAAATGGTCTGAAGGTTTTCACTTCCTCTTTGACCTTAGTAACCATAGCAACAGATTGGCATCACTGATGAACCATGAAAACAGACAGTTTCAGGACGAAAGATAAAAAGTTAAGTGTCACTTAGTTCCACAGATGTGTCACAACTTATTCCTGTAAATTAATTAAATGATTTATTGTGAACTTGAAGACAAGAAAAAAAAAACAGAGAAACTCCTTCACTAAACTAAAAAGATCAAACTGACAGACACAAACACTGTGACGCTGTCGACCAACTTTATTGTTATTAACAAGTAACACGTAACAACGTGTTTCAGCATGTAGCCTCCATCAGGGTCTGTTAGAAGTTCATAGTAAAAAAAGTCAAACTAATTATATTTAAAAATGAAAAACAACCAATCATATACAAACATATATCAGCCAATCAGAGACATTTAGAGGCGTTGTTGGGAAATTGTCATGTGTTTTTTGGCCAATCAGCTTGACAAGTTGGCACAGAGTCCGTGGGCGTGTCTGGTGAGTGACACAGGTAAAATGTACATCAGGGTCTGTTAGATGGAGCCTGTAACTTAACATGTGAAGACTTAAGTTAAACGTCCAATTTCTTTAACTTAACAAGGTTTTAAAGTGTCTGCAGACAGCTGGATGAACTAAACATTCACTGTGAATATTTCAAATTACAAGTCAGATAAAATGTTTCAGTAATGTTTACAGTTATGAAATAAAATTAAATGCAGAATTACATAAAACAGTACAGTTGACACCAACCTGGTTCCTGTAGTAATAAAACTTCAGATTCACTGACACTGATACAAACAAACTCCACAGTTCTGGAAGGTGATTGTTAAATTTTGTCAGTGTCAATCGTTGTTAAAGTGACAATAAACATAATATTTTCCATGTGAATATAATGTAGTTTATTTAATTTACAAATATGTTCATGTTAAAGGAAACAAAGAACACATCTGATTTTAAGATTAAGTTTAGGAATTAATGTGTCTAGAAAAATCTTTGGCCCATCCCTCTGGATTTCTAAATTAAGTTTTGAAAAATTCTTTATCAATATTCTGATAAAGTCATGAATTCATTGATAATCAGCCTGATCCCTTTGATCCTGATCATTTCCATAGAGGCACTTTGCATCAGCAGCACCATGCTCCAGTGCTCTGGGAGACTTTATAGTCCTGAGAGTTGGACACTGGATGACTGACAGCTGTCCTTCATGACAACAGAAGCCACAGAAATCGTCCTCATCCAAAACATGACTCTGATCTCCGTCCTCATCTGGACTCTCCTCTGCTGCTGCTTCACAGGTAAAGTCCAGAGAATTCAACTGGTCTCCTCGATCAACATCCGTCCCTCTGAAATGAAGCCCACAAAACCATGATGCTGCTTGATGTTTGTGTCTCTGTGTCCTCAGAGTCCAGAGGTCAGGTCACAGTGACTCAGCCTAGAGCAGTGAGATCTGATCTGGGAGGAACCGTCACCATCACATGTAAAACCAGTCAGAATGTTGCTTGTTCACCCGCGTGTTTATCCTGGTACCAACAAAAAGATGGAGAACCTCCCAAACTGCTCATTTACCGCACTAGCAGTCGAGCATCAGGGATTCCAGCTCGTTTTTCAGGCAGTGGATCAAACTCTGACTTCACTCTGACCATCAGTGGAGTCCAGACTGAAGATGCAGCAGTTTATTACTGTCAGAGTTATCACTGGCTAAACAGTCAAGCTGTGTTCACACAGTGAAAAAGCGTCGTACAAAAACCTCCCTCAGTCAGACTGAACAGAAACTGAACTGATGCTGCAGCTGGAAGCTACTGCAGAGACTGACACACTTCACTGAATGTGCACAAACACCAATTGATGGTAAAACATCATTCACTTTACCATTAAGCCCAAAACATCCAAAAATATCTGTCTGTACACCATAAAATAATATTGTACACTATTAAATTCCTATTTACTATCCATCCATTGGGCAAGAAGCAGGGTCCATCTTGGACAATTTTCCAGTCTATCTCAGACAAACAAACATTCACGGCCTATTTCAAAGTCACCACATAAACTCACATGTATTTCAACTGTGGCAGGAAACTGGATTATCTGGAGGAAAACCTGCAAACACAGAGAGAACATGACACAGAAAGGCAACAACTGGCATGTGGATTTGAACCAGGGACCTTCCAGCTGTGAGGCCACAGAGCTAATCACTCCACCACTATGATGCCCATCTGTCTTATTTGAATGTTTTCTTTTCTTAATTATCAGATTAAAAGATAAAGAGGACTTTCTGGATAGTTCTGTTGCAAATATGCAGAAAATCTTCGACAATTTTTGTATTTGCATTTCATCCAGCTTTAGATACTGTAGTTTAAATAAAACATCAGTTGAAATTATTGTTTCTGCTGTTGAATTTCCTGATACAGTGCAGAGGACAGATCCAGCTGAGTGACTGTGTGTGTTTGCATACGTGTCCTGCCTCTGTCTCCCAGCTGTTAAGAGACCAGTGTTGATCAGGGTCTGTCCAGGCCTTTCAGAGCCACTGACACGCCGGCAGCACAATGATGATGTCTCTGAGTCTACTGCTGTCCACCCTGGGACTCCTTGTTCAGGGTGAGACTCTCTTGGGATGAAAGCAGCTTCACCACAATGATGGAGAAACACTGAAACTAGCAGCATTGACCTTCTTCCATCTATTGTCCATGTTCAACAAATGATGCTGATCGTCTTTGTCCAAGCTGGACTTGTCTCAATAACTTTTCTCCTCTTTTTCATGGTTTCCAGGTTCACTAGGACAAATCACCCTGACTCAGTCTCCTGGATCTCAGTCTGTTGCTCTAGGACAGACTGTCACCATCAGATGTAAAACCAGTTCAAGTGTAGGCAGCTGGCTCAGCTGGTACCTTCAGAAACCTGGAGAAGCTCCTAAACTCTTGATATATGGAGCTACAAATCGTCAGTCTGGAGTCTCTGATCGTTTCAGTGGAAGTGGATCTGGGACTGACTTCACTCTGACCATCAGTAGAGTTCAGGGTGAAGATGCAGGAGTTTATTACTGTCAGCAGGGTTACAGCTTCCCGTTCACACAGTGAAACATCGTCGTACAAAAACCTCCCTCAGATAAAGAGGAACTGATGTGACTCAACAGCTGCATGAAACTAAAACACAAAGGTTTGTACAGTGATACAGAAGTAAATTAAAATTATTGAACAATCACAGGAAACATTTCAATAAAGTGCTTTAACTCACATATTTTTTAAAGCGATGTGATGAAGTTTATTTCCTTTGAGGTTTAGTTTGTCATTTATATTCAATACAGTTAAATGTACATATTTAAAAAGTAGAAATCATGTTCTTGTTTTGTGCTTGTTCCTGTCGACTGTGGTCCAGGTTTTAGTCAGGAGACTTTGGCTCCAGGGGCGTCACCCTGTGACGCTTGGAGAAACACTTTATGTACATCCAAATGCTGCATTACGTGACGTCTCTCTGCTGCAGCTTCTCATTTGAGGGGAGCAGCACAGTCACGGTGGGACGACTGGAGCCTCTGTAGAGATGAAAGAGATTCAGAGACACTGGGAGTTTGGATGAAACTGGTTTTGATTTGATCCATGTCTCCATCATTCTGAAATCCCAGTGTGGGAAATCCCAGCCTACCCACCAGACTGCCACAGCCAGCTCCCTGAGCGCAGACCGTGGCAGCCCACTGCCCCCCCAGAGGGATGGGTTAAATGCAGAGGACAAAATTCACTGTAACATGTATTTGCAAATGTATTATGTTGTAACGTTGATCTTCTTTTTTACTAAATGATGAGGACAGGGGACAGACTTTCAGCTGAAGTTTGAATATTTTATGTGATTTTAAATATTCTGCTTAGACTTTCTACATTTTTCCATATCATTGCAGTAGACGGCCACAAAACTAGTCTTCATTTAGTTTTCAATATGTTTTTGACAGTTTGCATTTGACAAATGGGCTGAAGGCAGCGGTTTGTATGGGTGATCAGGAGAACTGGGCCCAGGTGGTCCTCATCAGCCAAATGATGGTCTGTCCACTGGGTGTGAGACAAAACACAAGCAGCACACGAGACAGAAACGCACATTCCCAGCAGGCAGCATGTCAGTTTGGACCAATGTACATTATTAAGGTCACAGTGGTGGAGTCATACTAGAGTGCATCATATTCAAAGATGGTTCTAATGTTTTTGTGCGACCAAAACATTACAACCACCTCTTCATACAATTACTCCAGTCCAACTCCACCAGCTATGACCTAGAATGATTACACACACATATGCACTAGGCCTGTCAAGTCTAATGCAGCGACTTTACTGTAACTGTTGTGTCATGATGACCCACTGTCTCACCAGTACAGGCCTGCATGGCGTGAGAGCTCAGATTAGAGATTCTGACTGATTCTCAGAGCAAGATCAGCAGATGTGAGGTGTTTCTGTCACTGCAGAGAAGATCATTGGTTCTCCCCTTCACCTGTGTCGGAATTACTGCACGTGTGTGTCAGATTTACAGGGTCAGTGTTACGTCTGCATCCCCCTACACCCCCATGTAAGGGGATGCAAACGTAACCGTAAACCATCAGACGCAACAAAAATGGTCACGATCTTTATTTTAAAAAAGTATTTAATAAAAGAAAATATATTTTAGATTAAATATTTTTTAGATTTAACTGTTACCGTGACTGGAAACTGTAACTATAGGACCCAAAAGCAGAAGCTGAGACACACAGAGAGTGCAGGAGGTTTATTAACACATGAACTTCTAAAAACAGTTAAATGATTATCACACAAAATACTGATACAAAATAACTCAGCACAAAACTTCAGGACATGACGATATCAACTCAAAGTCAGAAATTTAGACTACAACTAAATTCACACACAATGAGGAGACTAACACTACAACAGAAAATCACTCTTACACAGGAGATTAATATCACAAACAGAAATTTACTCTAAACGAGAAGACTCACAAACTATCAACAGCCTCACAAAGGGGAGGAGCATAGAGTCCAGAATCCTAACAATGATGATGATGATGAAAGGCAAAGGGCCAGTGAACCGTAACCAGGAGAAGAACAACCTTTATTCTTCACTTCGAGCACATGTACATGTCACAGTAAAACTTGACCTCTGCATTTAACCCAGTGCAGTGGGAGCCCAGGGATCCAGCAGTGGGTGTCTTGCTCAGGGTCACGCCTGGTGGGCAGGCTGGGATTTGTTTTAAAGCCACAGCAGGATTTTATCCCACTTCATCCATTTTACCATTCAGTTGCTCTGCTATACAAAAGATGAGGGCAGTGAAAAACCAAACAGGACAAATACTTTTTCAAAATACTTTTTGCAGCCAGCTTTAGGCCTTATTAATTTCCACTGAATGAGTATTAAAACTAGAAAAATGTCTCTCTACAGTAAATTCTAAACAAATAAAAGAGTGAATAGTTCCAGTGTGTTAAATAGTTGATCTGATTCAACACACACCACAATTCATTCACATTCAGCTCTTCACTTCCTGTTTTCCTCTTTAACTTTCAGCTTGTCCTCTGTCTTCCTTTGGTTCACAGCACTTTGTCACAGCACCGTCTGTCCCATAAATATGTTTTAATGATTATTTAGATTTACTATAAATCAGAGGAGGTTAAAGAATAAGAGCAGAGTAACTGGATTAGTCTTTATGCTGACGATGTCTAACTTTATTTTACTGATCCTGAAAACTCTTCAAATGCTCAGCAGATTTATGTCACTAAAAAAACAAATACTAGTCAGTTTAAAGAATCTTCACGCTTCACAATGTCATCAACAAAAACTTATAAACGCTCATATATATGAGATGTGAATTAACATGAGAAAAAGTTTGATCCAACTGAATTTAAATGACTGAGACAGTCTCAGGATCATTTTTTTATGTATAAAAATAAAGGCAGAAGCAGAATTTATTTGATGAGCAGATTTTTATTGTCTGGAGACATTGAAATTATAAACGTTAACTGTTAAACATGAAAAGGGACAAAGAGTCAGAGAGAACAGAGTTGGAACCATTTGAGAGAATAACCAGTATCAGAGGAAAAAACTAATCAGATCAGGACTGGGGACACTGGTCTCTCGTCAGTGTCTCAGTGACTGGAGACTGGGAGCCCTGGGTGGCCTCACAGGTCACAGAGCCTGCATTTGTCCACTGGTCTGCAGGGATCTTCAGGGTGCTGCTCCAGCTGTAGCGTCCATCCTTGTCCAGCACCCCGGGACTCCTGGTCTCCTCCCAGTTGCTGCTGCCGCTGCTGCTGCCGTCCACCTTCCAGGACAGAGTCCAGCCTGAGGGGAAGCCCTTGTTGGCCAGACACATGAGCGTGACCTTGTCCTTCTTCTGTTCCAAACTGGACGGGGGCAGAACAGTCAGTGTGGGACGGACATCACCTACAATAGGAGACAACAATCAGACAGTTGGACACCTTTACTGTGTGACATTTTGTCCTTGAAGGAGTTTCTGTCAGATGGTCTTTCTGCTCCACCAGTCACTGACTCACACATTGTTTCACTTCCCTTTAAGAAACCTCTCATGCAGATCAGGACAGAGACAAACATCAGACACTTTGACCTGAAATATGTCACATGAAACTGTTTTGTCCAAATCAGGACAAATCTTCACTCTACACGAGTTTAAACATAAAGACAACAATCAAATGTTCTTCACCTGGATTTCAGTCCGAATAAAACAGAATAAACGAAGAACAAGAAATACAATAAAGTCACGAGAGATTTGTCACAGTTTCAAACATCAGTAGTTATCGTTACTCTGTTCTAATTTAGTGGAAACAAGTCCAGATTAAAGAGATTCTCAAACAGTTTTCAATGTAGTGGTAAATGAAAACGTTTAGAAATATTTAGACAGTTGGATTAAAGGAGTTTAAATGTGACCCTGACAGGAACATGGAAAGACAAGTTTAGTAAAACTGCTCCGAAAAGCTGCAACATCTCAACATGTCACTTCACCAATAAAGTCACATTTACTGGTTTATCCACTAGATTAATATTTTATATTTCTTAAAAACAGTTTTTAAATTCCTGCTTCTAAAGCAGACGTTGTCTCTTATTATATTAAACATATTTTGTATCAAATAACATGGAAATGAAATTATTTGACCCGACACACTGAATAACAAAGAAAAAAAGCTGCTGAAGTAAAATAATTTTTAAACATTTCACTTACTTCCAACATCCAGTCTGGTTCCTCCACCGAACGTGAGCCACAGTGATACAAAGTGACTGAGTCGTCGTACGAAAACCTCTGACTGTACAGAGACACGGCTCTCTGACTTTGGAACAAACAAACTCAAATAAATTATTCGCTGGTTGTAAACACGTCTCAGGTGAAAACTCACAATAACCTTTAAAATGTTTTTAATTCTACATTAATAATAAAGAATAAAAGACTGTATTACTTAATTCTAGTTCACAGAGGATGCACACATCCACAGATAAAAACAGCCTGAATAATTTAATTTTTCATTAAAGCTCCAATATGAAAATGTATAAAAACATTAAAACTGTTCAAAGCATAAAAAAGTTATAGGTTTTTAGAAAGTTATTTGTCTTCATTTACATCTAGTCTAAGAAAAACTGAATTTCCCTCAAATCACACAAATCTTCTTTTATTAGCTCCTAACATCTAAACGTTCACGATCAGTTGGGATCATAAAAAGTCAAAGATCTGTGTCGTCCTTTGTTCACATACATGAAATGTAACAATCATAACTCACTGTTTATTAAGCGTTTGCTGTAGTTCAGAGCTGCTTCTAGTTTGACAGAAAACTAGCTGGTCTGTCAGTGAAACTACAAGTGTGTGTTACAACGTGTTTCTCATTCTGACAAACACAGAAAGTCGTTAACAGATACAAAAAGTAATTTAGCATAACTAGCAGCTAACGGGAGTTCGCTGTTAGCAGGATGCTAACACGTTGAAATTCCTATAGACATGCTACCACGATTCGCATCATAATATAAAACCAAAGACACTGAGAACATACAGATATATGTCCTTTAAGGACTGATGGAAAAGAAAAACTGACTCTAGAGCGTCTGGTTACAACCAAACTGCTGTAAGTCAGACAGGACATAAAATAATCAACACAGTCTCTGATTATGAGACAGTCTGTCATAACACATTTACAGTGATGGGCCACATGAAAGATACATTCCAAAAACATTAAAAGAAACAGCAGTTGACAAAAGTATTTGTCCACATTATCCATTATAGAGAAATGACTGAGGTGGAAACTTAGTGGTTGAAAGAACTGGATCCAGCTTCTCTGAGTCAATGGCGCCGCCCAACACTTACCTGAACCTGTAAGAATATAAATAAGGAACGACAATAGAGGCCAGAGGCCGTCACAAGAGATTTTCTGGTTCTTGTGCACAGTGCCCCAAAATGAAAAAGTTCCATTAGGACTGGTCAAACTGTCCTGAAGAGGATCATGTGTCCATATCTCCAGATCCGCTGCTCAATGAATCGTGTGTTGAATATGAGGGAGAAGTTGTTTAAGTTGAGGATGAACTCCCAGTTCTGCTCACAGATGTTACTACATGGACATGAGACAAAGAAATCTGTCCAACTCTAACTGACGATGACGTCTTGTCTTGCTCTGCTCACATTGAAAAGTTCTGTTAAGGTAAATGGCCACTTATTTTACAAGCTTCTCACTCATACACCAGTGGCAGGTGCTGCCATGCAAGGTGCTCAAAACACAGACCCTGTGGTCCGTGGAAGACGTGTCTTTGTGACGATGAGTGCAACTGCACTAAATAAATAGCAGGAATCAATTAAAAAACAGAACTCTGAATAAGGATATTAATAGAGATTTATTAATGGGAATTGGTGCAAGAAGTGTGGATGGGCTTCAGACAGCAGAAACGGTCAACAGGGTGCTCTGGGAAGATGCGAGAGACAGATTAGCGGAGACGTACTGGTAATATGTGCACACGGAATACAGGGATTACTGAGGACAAGATGAGCAGGGAATTCTGCAGAGCCAGATGGAGCCCGGTTGGGAGGGTGTAGCCAAGGAGAGACCAGTGCTGTGGTAGGAGGAGAGATAGCAAGTTCAATGATCCAAAATCCTATCCAAGATCCAAGCCAGGTCCAAAATCCAGAGACCCAGAGAATAGTATCCAGAGGGAGAGGCACAGGCATGTCCGGTAACTGAAACAAAGTCCACAGGGCAAGACGTGAGCAGGGAAAGTCCAAAAAAGGCAAAACAGGGTCAGTACCAAAGAGTTTAGACAGTAGGATGAAGAGCTGGAGAGACCAAGCAGTGCGATCAGACAAACAGACAACGAAACTGGGAGAAAGGTCTGCTAAAATAGAGCAGGAGACACACAGATGAAATCAATGATGTTGATTGTGGAGGTAGAAGTAAAACCATTGAGAATGGTGAGACAGGAAGCCCTGAAAACAGACAGGAAATGATTCTAAAACCATAACTGCCACAAAAACTGTTACAATGTCTGCTTCATATATTAACATTCTTATTAATATTGACCAAAAGTCACTGACGTTAAACTGGTGTCAACTTAGACTCTAAATCAGGTTTAATGCCTTTAATGTGCAGGCGTTGGTTGTATCTCGTCTCGATTACTGCAATGCACTGTTGATGGGGTTACGGGCATGTGTGACTAAACTCCTGCAGATGATTTTTTATTTTTTTATTGAGCCAAAAAGGACTCATCTCACTCCACTCCTCAGGTCTCTTCACTGGCTTCCTGTGGCTGCACGGATTAAGTTCAAAGCTCTGACTCTTGCCGACAGGGTGATCAACTCTACAACTCAATCATTCAGGTCTACAATCCCTCCCGTCCACTCTGCTCTGCCAAAGAACGACCTCAGGTGGTCCCAGCACCACACAGAGAGACACTTTGAATCAGCAGCACCATGCTCCAGTGCTCTGGGAGACTTTATAGTCCTGAGAGTTGGACACTGGATGACTGACAGCTGTCCTTCATGACAACAGAAGCCACAGAAATCGTCCTCATCCAAAACATGACTCTGATCTCCGTCCTCATCTGGACTCTCCTCTGCTGCTGCTTCACAGGTAAAGTCCAGAGAATCCAACTCGTCTCCTCTATCAACATCCGTCCCTCATAAATGAAGCCCACAAAACCATGATGCTGCTTGATGTTTTTCTATCTCTGTGTCCTCAGAGTCCAGAGGTCAGGTCACAGTGACTCAGCCTGGAGCAGTGAGATCTGATCTGGGAGGAACCACAACCATCAGATGTAAAACCAGTCAGAATGTGTATAATGGGAACTATTTAGCCTGGTACCAACAGAAAGATGGAGAAAGACCCAAACTGCTCTTTTATTATGTTAACAGTCGAGTGCCAGGGTCTCCAAGTCGTTTTTCAGGCAGTGGATCAAACTCTGACTTCACTCTGACCATCAGTGGAGTCCAGACTGAAGATGCAGCAGTTTATTACTGTCAGAGTTATCACTACATCAACAGTCAAGCTGTGTTCGCACATTGAAAAAGCGTCGTACAAAAACCTCCCTCAGTCAGACTGAACAGAAACTGAACTGATGCTGCAGCTGGAAGCTACTGCAGAGACTGACACACTTCACTGAATGTGCACAAACACACGTTATTGCTTAAACATCAGTCACAATGTCTAATAAGATAAACATAAATTTAGTCCAGAGCAACTTCTTCATCTTGCCAAAGCACTATTTTGTCTTTAAATTACCAAAAAATGGCACATGGAATCCGGTTCAAGGGCAGAATTCAGTAACAGTGAATTGAAGTAAATCTTCAGTGTGTCCAAAACGAAAGTGTCATGATTCAGTTCCTCACTTCCACTTTTATTTTGTCACTCTTCTCCACATCCTGTCCTGCTCTACAATTAATCTGGGAACTTCACCACAGTTGAGTGACCTCAATTGGTTTCACCTGTTCCCCTTGTCTATTTATACCTGGACTTCACCACAGCTCACTGCAATTCTTGTCATTGCTTCTGTGTCATTGTTCCCATGTTGACTCACTGGTTTTTGGATTATCATAACTCTGCATCTGCATCACTCTCAAGCTTTTGGACTTGTTTTCCCTGTATTCTGAGGCTTGGTCTCTGGTTTTTGGTGTTTTTGTGTTTCGTTGGGTTTTCCTGTGTGTTCTGTTCTACCAGTGTTTCCCTCGACATTTTCAGCCTGCCCTGTTTCCCCCTCTCTCTCGGGTTTTCTTCGTGTTCCCCTCGAGCTGAAAGTGTTAGTTTAATTTAGTTATATGTTTACATGGTGTTGTTTTTGTCCCTTTTTGTTTAATTATAATAAAGTCTCACGTCCTTTTTTTACTCCCTCCCGTCTTTGTCTTTCCGGGTCTTCAAATTCACCAACACCCCTGACACAAAGTCTCAAAGTCCTGTTTGGCTTCACAGGTCATAGAGTTCAATTATCCCACTGGTCCGCATGGAGCCTCAGGGAGCTGGCCCAGCTGTAGAGGTTGTTCTTCTCCAGGACCATAGGGCTCCTGGTGAAGGAGGGCAGCACAGTCAGGGTGGGGACGACTCGACCTCGTGCAAAGAAAAAAGGGTGGATGCACTGGGAGTTTAGATAAAAATGGTGTGAAGGTTTTCAATTCCTCTTTGACCTTAGTAACCATAGCAACAGATTGGCATCACTGATGAACCGTGAAAACAGACGGTTTCAGGACTAAAGATAAAAAGTTAAGTGTCATTTTATTCTGAAGTTGTATCAACATTTAATCCTGTGATTAAGTCGTCCACTAAACTAAAAAAGACCAAACTGACATTTGCAGACTGTCATTAGACCAACGTGAAAACTAAAATACAACCAGATTCAAAGATCATTTGCAAACAGCTGTAAATAAATCTATTTATCCACATTTTCCATCTGCTTTTTGTAGTGGACTGTGACGCCCTCTGACCTCTGTGGGTGGAGCTTGTTTGTTACAGGTAACTGGTGGCATTTTCAGGGTCGTCACCAGTTTGGAATGGACGGGTTATCAGTTGTGATGGGGGCATATTACTTTTTATTTTTTGTGTAATTGTATTGTTGTCATCATCATTATTTGACATTTTACATGAAAGATAAATTAACTGCAATGGACAGTGAATAGCAGTAAATAAAGATGGTAATTAAAGACCATCTGTACACACAGGCATCCACACGCTACAGTAACGTCCAACATAACCATGTACATGAACAAAGATGCACAGCAGGGGATCAGATCACACCGTTCACCGTTGCACATAATCATACAGACAGACAATATCTGCTCTGGTCCACAAAAGTGTGAATTGTACAAACCAGGACATGAATGTGGCACATAGGTGGATTTATGGACTCACCATTAGAAGTTGCTCAATCTCTTCGACATGACGTTTCCTTACATTTCACACTTTTCGTCTTGGATCATGTTCAGACCCTTGAGTGTGTGAACCACCTGACACCTCCAGCTAACTACAAGCTCAAGCTTGGAATAACATGGATTGGATGGTCAGATAATATGGATATAGTTAATTTAATTGGCTGGACAGAGTGTCATTTGATCTCTAAGTACATATTATCAGCATTTTCGGTTTTGTGTTTAATCAGACAACGTTGAGTATTGCACGACCAAAATTTATGAGGGAGTTAAATTTATGGCTGTAAAAGAATTTCCAGTTTTTTCAACTGAGGGGACACGATGCCTGGTTTGGAAGTTAATGCGTCCATTAAAGTGACACAGTGTAATTTTCTCCACCAGCTCTAATTGTAAAAGACAAAGAAAAGGAGAAATAATGAAAACAAACCTAAGAATTTATATATAAAAATGATCCTGTGGAAGAAATGATGCCTGTAATTAATTTAAATTAAAAGCCTGGAGAGTCTTAAAGAAATGACTGAGGTGGAATCTTTTATAGTGGTTCAGGGCACTGCTGCATAGTGGGAAACACCCTGATCCACAGAGGACAGATCCAGCTGAGTGACTGTGTGTGTTGGCATACGTGTCCTGCCTCTGTCTCCCAGCTGTTAAGAGACCAGTGTTGATCAGGGTCTGTCCAGGCCTTTCAGAGCCACTGACACGCCGGCAGCACAATGATGATGTCTCTGAGTCTACTGCTGTCCACCCTGGGGCTCCTTGTTCAGGGTGAGACTCTCTTGGGATGAAACCAGCTTCACCACAATGATGGAGAGACACTGAAAAAAGCAGCATTGACCTTCTTCCATCTATTGTCCATGTTCAACAAATGATGCTGATCGTCTTTGTCCAAGCTGGATTTGTCTCAATAACCCTTCTCCTCTTTTTCCTGGTTTCCAGGTTCATCAGGACAAATCACTGTGACTCAGTCTCCAGGATCTCAGTCTGTTTCTCCAGGACAGACTGTCACCATCAGATGTAAAACTAGTCAGAGTGTTGGTAGCAACCTGCACTGGTACCTTCAGAAACCTGGAGAAGCTCCTAAACTCTTGATATCTGCAGCTACAACTCGTCAGCCTGGAGTTTCTGATCGTTTCAGTGGAAGTGGATCTGGGACTGACTTCACTCTGACCATCAGTAGAGTTCAGGGTGAAGATGCAGGAGTTTATTACTGTCAGCAGAGTAGCAGCTTCCCGTTCACACAGTGAAACAACGTCGTACAAAAACCTCCCTCAGATAAAGAGGAACTGATGTGACTCAACAGCTGCATGAAACTAGAACACTAAAGGTTTGTACAGTGATACAGAACAGACAAAGTAAATACACAAAATATTTTTTAAAAAAATAGAAAAAGATAATCTATAAAAGTAGGTCAAATAAAAACTTTTTTTACCTCCAAGTTCCTGCAACAATGATACAATAAAATGTAACCACAAAAATATTTATTGAAACGACTGCTCTGTATTAATGTTTGAAATATGAATTTATAAAATAAATCAACATCACAGGAAACATTTCAATAAAGTGCTTTAACTCCACATATATATTTTTTTTAAAGTGTTGTGATGAAGTTTATTTCCTTTGAGGTTTAAAATGTACATATTTAAAAAGTAGAAATCATGTTCTTGTTTTGTGCTTGTTCCTGTCGACTGTGGTCCAGGTTTTAATCAGGTACACAAAGAAAGGTTTCACACTCAGACACATTTGTACAGTTTTTCTACCTACATACTGTCACTGATACATTTGGTCCTGATAACACGGATCATTCTCATCCCACAGCGTCACATAATGAAGCTTCCTGATGCCATAAATTGTGCATCTTTGTTCGTCCTTTGGCGTCTCGTATTGATGCCACTCGTAGACTGTGGCGTTAGTATCGGACGCTCCAGGGGCGTCACCATGTGACGCTTGGAGAAACACTTTATGTACATCCAAATACTTCATTACGTGACGTGTCTCTGCTGCAGCTTCTCATTTGAGGGGAGCAGCACAGTCACGGTGGGACGACTGGACCCGGTGCAGAGACAAAACAGATTCAGAGACACGTCTCCATCATTCTGAAATCCCAGTGTGGGAAATCCCAGCCTACCCACCAGACTGCCACAGCCAGCTCCCTGGGCGCAGACCGTAGCAGCCCACTGCCCCCCAGAGGGATGGGTTAAATGCAGAGGACAAAATTCACTGTAACATGTATGTGCAAATGTATTATGTTGTAACGTTGATCATCTTCTTTACTAAATGATGGAGGACAGTGGACAGACTTTCAGCTGAAGTTTGAATATTTTATGTGATTTTAAATATTCTGCTTAGACTTTCTACATTTTTCCATATCATTGCAGTAGACGGCCACAAAACTGGTCTTCATTTAGTTTTGAATGTGTTTTTGACAGTTTGCATTTGACAAATGGGCTGAAGGCAGCGGTTTGTATGGGTGATCAGGAGAACTGGGCCCAGGTGGTCCTCATCAGCCAAATGATGGTCTGTCCACTGGGTGTGAGACAAAACACAAGCAGCACACGAGACAGAAACGCACATTCCCAGCAGGCAGCATGTCAGTTTGGACCAATGTACATTATTAAGGTCACAGTGGTGGAGTCATACTAGAGTGCATCATATTCAAAGATGGTTCTAATGTTTTTGTGTGACCAAAACATTACAACCACCTCTTCATACAATTACTCCAGTCCAACTCCACCAGCTATGACCTAGAACGATTACACACACATAGGCACATACTAGGCCTGTCAAGTCTAATGCAGCGACTTTACTGTAACTGTTGTGTCATGATGACCCACTGTCTCACCAGTACAGGCCTGAACGGCGTGAGCGGCTCAGATTAGAGATTCTGACTGATTCTCAGAGTGAGATCAGCAGATGTGAGGTGTTTCTGTCACTGCAGAGAAGATCATTGGTGCTCCCCTTCACCTGTGTCGGAATTACTGCACGTGTGTGTCAGATTTACAGGGTCAGTGTTACATCTGCATCCCCCTACACCCCCATGTAAGGGGATGCAAACGTAACCGTAAACCATCAGACGCAACAAAAATGGTCACGATATTTATTTTAAAAAAGGATTCATTTTTAAAAATATGGGAAAAGCCGAAAGAGTAGTAGATATATTTTAGATCAAATATTTTGTGGATGTAACTGTTACAGTGACTGGAAACTGTAACTATAGGACCCAAAAGCAGAAGCTGAGACACACAGAGAGTGCACGAGGTTTATTAACACATGAACTTCTAAAAACAGTTAAATAATTATCACACAAAATACTGATACTTTAAAACTCAGCACAAAACTTCAGGACATGACGATATCAACTCAAAGTCAGAAATTTAGACTACAACTAAATTCACACACAATGAGGAGACTAACACTACAACAGAAAATCACTCTTACACAGGAGATTAATATCACAAACAGAAATTTACTCTAAACGAGAAGACTCACAAACTATCAACAGCCTCACAAAGGGGAGGAGCATAGAGTCCAGAATCCTAACAATGATGATGATGATGAAAGGCAAAGGGCCAGTGAACCGTAACCAGGAGAAGAACAACCTTTATTCGTCACTTCGAGCACATGTACATGTCACAGTAAAACTTGACCTCTGCATTTAACCCAGTGCAGTGGGAGCCCAGGGATCAAGCACTGGGTGTCTTGCTCAGGGACACGCCTGGTGGGCAGGCTGGGATTTGTTTTAAAGCCACAGCAGGATTTTATCCCACTTCATCCATTTTACCATTCAGCTGCTCTGCTATACAAAAGATGAGGGCAGTGAAAAACCAAACAGGACAAATACTTTTTCAAAATACTTTTGCAGCCAGCTTTAGGCCTTATTAATTTCCACTGAATGCGTATTAAAACTAGAAAAAATGTCTCTCTACGGTAAATTCTAAACAAATAAAAGAGTGAATAGTTCCAGTGTGTTAAATAGTTGATCTGATTCAACACACACCACAATTCATTCACATTCAGTTCTTCACTTCCTTTTTCATGTTTTCCACTTTAACTTTCAGCTTGTCCTCTGTCTTCCTTTGGTTCACAGCACTTTGTCACAGCACCGTCTGTCCCATAAATATGTTTTAATGATTATTTAGATTCACTGTAAATCAGAGAATGTTAAAGAATAAGAGCAGAGTAACTGGATTAGTCTTTATGCTGATGATGTCTGACTTTATTTGACTGATCCTGAAAACTCTTCAAATGCTCAGCAGATTTATGTCACTAAAAAAACAAATTACAGTTTAAATTCTCTCTTTCACAATGTCATCAACAAAAACCTGTAAACTCTCATATTTATGAGAAAGTTTGATCCAACTGTATTTAAATGACTGAGACAGTCTCAGGATAATTTTTTTATGTATAAAATAAAGGCGGAAGCAGAATTTATTTGATGAGCAGATTTTTAATGTCTGGAGACATTGAAATTATAAACGTTATCAACAACTGTTAAACATGAAAAGGGACAAAGAGTCAGAAAGAACAGAGTTGGAATCATTTGAGAGAATAACCAGTATCAGAGGAAAAAACTAATCAGATCAGGAATGGGGACACTGGTCTCTCGTCAGTGTCTCCCTGACTGGAGACTGGGAGCCCTGGGTGGCCTCACAGGTCACAGAGGCTGCATTCGTCCACTGGTCTGCAGGGATCTTCAGGGTGCTGCTCCAGCTGTAGCGTCCGTCCGTGTCCAGCACCCCGGGACTCCTGGTCTCCTCCCAGCTGCCGCTGCCGCTGCTGCTGCCGTCCTGTTTCACGTCTGTTCCAAACTGGACGGGGGCAGAACAGTCAGTGTGGGACGGGCATCACCTACAATAGGAGACAACAATCAGAGGACACAGCTGTCAATCAAGCAGCAGACAGTTGGACACCTTTACTGTGTGACATTTTGTCCTTGAAGGAGTTTCTGTCAGATGGTCTTTCTGCTCCACCAGTCACTGACTCACACATTGTTTCACTTCCCTTTAAGAAACCTCTCATGCAGATCAGGACAGAGACAAACATCAGACACTTTGACCTGAAATATGTCACATAAAACTGTTTTGTCTAAATCAGGACAAATCTTCAAATCTTAAAGTTGCAGATGACACCACAGTGGTGGGACTGATCACTAATGTTGATGAAACAAAACAGACTGAAGTGCATTAAGTGCAACAACTTAACTTTAAACACCATGAAAACCAAGGACATGATCATTGGACTTTTTTCAAGTTCCTGTTCACACAAATCTCTGAGAACCTCACATGTACCTAAAACACAAACTGCCTGATCAGGAAGATCAACCTGTCGAAGCACCTACTGTCATCCTTTTATCACTGCTCTGTGGAGCATCCTGACCCAAGGCGTCCTTGTGTGGTACAGTAGCAGTTCTGTTGAATCATCAGATACGACCAGGACTGGAGGACATTTTCACTTCCTGCAGCCTCCAGAGGGTAAAAACATTTTCAAGGACCCATAACAGCACGTGTTTGAACTCTTGCCCTCAGACAGGCGTCACAGGACAGTTTGAACTAAAACAACCAGACTGTTAAATAGTTTCTACTAAATTACTAAACTAAACACCAGTTTTAAATGGGTACAAGAGCTTTTATTATTTATGTTTACAAGAAAATGTTTCATAACGTATATGTATATACATATAAACATATATATATGTTTAGTTTTTTATATATTTTTTGGTATTTTATTAGCAAAGTTTTTACTATTTCCCTCAATTTCATTGTACTTGTACAATGGGAATAATCAAATCGGAATCTGATCCAGGTCCCTGTTGGAGTGAGTGTGATCATTTGCATAGAGGCACTTTGCATCAGCAGCACCATGCTCCAGTTCTCTGGGAGACTTTATAGTCCTGAGAGTTGGACACTGGATGACTGACAGCTGTCCTTCATGACCACAGAAGCCACAGAAATCGTCCTCATCCAAAACATGACTCTGATCTCCGTCCTCATCTGGACTCTCCTCTGCTGCTGCTTCACAGGTAAAGTCCAGAGAATCCAACTGGTCTCCTCTATCAACATCCGTCCCTCTGAAATAAAGCCCACAAAACCATGATGCTGCTTGATGTTTGTGTCTCTGTGTCCTCAGAGTCCAGAGGTCAGGTCACACTGACTCAGCCTGGAGCAGTGAGATCAGATCTGGGAGGAACCACGACCATCACATGTAAAACCAGTCAGAATGTTGCTTGTTCACCCGCGTGTTTATCCTGGTACCAACAAAAAGATGGACAAACTCCCAAACTGCTCATTTACCGCACTAGCAGTCGAGCATCAGGGATTCCAGCTCGTTTTTCAGGCAGTGGATCAAACTCTGACTTCACTCTGACCATCAGTGGAGTCCAGACTGAAGATGCAGCAGTTTATTACTGTCAGAGTCTTCACAGCATCAACAGTCAGTATCTGTTCACACAGTGAAAAAGCGTCGTACAAAAACTTCCCTCAGTCAGACTGAACAGAAACTGAACTGATGCTGCAGCTGGAAGCTACTGCAGAGACTGACACACTTCACTGAATGTGCACAAACACACGTTATTACTTAAACATCAGTCACTGTGTCTAATAAGATAAACATAAATTTAGTCCAGAGCAACTTCTTCATCTTGCCAAAGCACCTTTTTGTCTTTAAATGACCAAAAAAATGGCACATGGACCCTGTTCAAGTAAATCTTCAGTGTGTCCAAAACCAAAGTGTCATGATTCAGTTCCTCGCTTCCACTTTTATTTTGTCACTCTTCTCCACATCCTGTCCTGCTCTACAATTACTCTGGCAACTTCACCACCCTTGATTGACCTCAATTGGTTTCACCTGTTCCCCTTGTCTGATTATACCTGGACTTCACCACAGCTCACTGCAATTCTTGTCATTGCTCCCATGTTGACTCACTGGTTTTTGGATTATCATAACTCTGCATCTGCATCACTCTCAAGCTTTTGGACTCGTTTTCCCTGTATTCTGAGGCTTGGTCTCTGGTTTTTGGTCTTTTTGTGTTTCGTTGGGTTTTCCTGTGTGTTCTGTTCTACCAGTGTTTCCCTCGACATTTTCAGCCTGCCCTGTTTCCCCCTCTCTCTCGGGTTTTCTTCGTGTTCCCCTCGAGCTGAAAGTGTTAGTTTAATTTAGTTATATGTTTACATGGTGTTGTTTTTGTCCCTTTTTGTTTAATTATAATAAAGTCTCACGTCCTTTTTGTACTCGCTCCCGTTGTTGTCTTTCCGGGTCTTCAAATTCACCAACACCCCTGACACAAAGTCTCAAAGTCCTGTTTGGCTTCACAGGTCATAGAGTTCAATTATCCCACTGGTCCGCATGAAGCCTCAGGGAGCTGGCCCAGCTGTAGAGGTTGTTCTTCTCCAGGACCATAGGGTGAAGGAGGGCAGCACAGTCAGGGTGGGGACGACTCGACCTCGTGCAAAGAAAAAAGGGTGGATGCACTGGGAGTTTAGATAAAAATGGTGTGAAGGTTTTCAATTCCTCTTTGACCTTAGTAACCATAGCAACAGATTGGCATCACTGATGAACCGTGAAAACAGACGGTTTCAGGACTAAAGATAAAAAGTTAAGTGTCATTTTATTCTGAAGTTGTATCAACATTTAATCCTGTGATTAAGTCGTTCACTAAACTAAAAAAGACCAAACTGACATTTGCGGACTGTCATTAGACGAACGTGAAAACTAAAATACATTGTGATGGGGGCATATTACTTTTTATTTTTTGTGTAATTGTATTGTTGTCATCATCATCATTATTATTGACATTTTACATGAAAGATAAATTAACTGCAATGGACAGTGAATAGCTGTAAATAAAGATGGTAAATAAAGACCATCTGTACACACAGGCATCCACACGCTACAGTAACGTCCAACATAACCATGTACATGAACAAAGATGCACAGGAGGGGATCAGATCAGACCGTTGACCGTTGTACATAATCATACAGACAGACAGTATCTGCTCTGGTCCACAAAAGTTCAAATTGTACAAAGCAGGACATAAATGTGGCACATACTGTAGTTGGATTTATGGACTCACCATTAGAAGTTGCTCAATCTCCTCGACATGACGTTTCTCTCCATTTCACACTTTTCGTCTTAGATCATGTTCAGACCCTTGAATGTGTGAACCACCTGACAACTCCAGCTAACTACAAGCTCAAGCTTGGAATAACATGGATTGGATGGTCAGATAATGTGGATATAGTTAATTTAATTGGCTGGACAGAGTGTCATTTGATCTCTAAGTACATATTATCAGCATTTTCGGTTTTGTGTTTAATCAGACAACGTTGAGTATTGCACGACCAAAATTTATGAGGGAGTTAAATTTATGGCTGTAAAAGAATTTCCAGGTTTTTCAACTGAGGGGACACGATGCCTGGTTTGGAAGTTAATGCGTCCATTAAAGTGACACAGTGTAATTTTCTCCACCAGCTCTAATTGTAAAAGACAAAGAAAAGGAGAAATAATGAAAACAAACCTAAGAATTTATATATAAAAATGATCCTGTGGAAGAAATGATGCCTGTAATTAATTTAAATTAAAAGCCTGGAGAGTCTTAAAGAAATGACTGAGGTGGAAGCTTTTATAGTGGTTCAGGGCACTGCTGCACTGATGGGAAACACCCTGATCCACTGAGGACAGATCCAGCTGAGTGACTGTGTGTGTTTGCATACGTGTCCTGCCTCTGTCTCCCAGCTGTTAAGAGACCAGTGTTGATCAGGGTCTGTCCAGGCCTTTCAGAGCCACTGACACGCCGGCAGCACAATGATGATGTCTCTGAGTCTACTGCTGTCCACCCTGGGGCTCCTTGTTCAGGGTGAGACTCTCTTGGGATGAAAGCAGCTTCACCACAATGATGGAGAAAGACTGAAACTAGCAGCATTGACCTTCTTCCATCTATTGTCCATGTTCAACAAATGATGCTGATCGTCTTTGTCCAAGCTGGATTTGTCTCAATAACCCTTCTCCTCTTTTTCCTGGTTTCCAGGTTCATCAGGACAAATCACTGTGACTCAGTCTCTTGGATCTCAGTCTGTTGCTCCAGGACAGACTGTCAACATCAGATGTAAATCCAGTGTTAGTACTAGTTACCTGCACTGGTACCTTCATAAACCTGGAGAAGCTCCTAAACTCTTGATATATGAAGCTACACACCGTCAGTCTGGAGTTCCTGATCGTTTCAGTGGAAGTAGATCTGGTTCTGATTACACTCTGTCCATCAGTAGAGTTCAGGGTGAAGATGCAGGAGTTTATTACTGTCAGCAGAGTAGCAGCTTCCCGTTCACACAGTGAAATATCGTTGTACAAAAACCTCCCTCAGATAAAGAGGAACTGATATGACTCAACAGCTGCATAGAAATTGAAACATGGTTTGACAGAAGAATCTTGTAGGTTAAACTAAGACATTAATACTTTCAGCATGATAATGTGAGAAAACGACTAACTGGGATCCAAATGCTGAAGTCACAACGAGACCAGGAATGAGGGCAAAGAAGAATTTATTCGAATGAAACAAAACAGAAAACAAAATAACATACACAAAGAAGGCGCTCCTGAAAAGACAGGATGATAAATAAGGAAACAAACAACAAAAACAAATCGCTCGCTAAATTTAGGAAGATAAGAAAAAGTCTAAACATAAAACGCTCTTAACAAAAGGTAAGAGGATAAACCGTCAAACAAAACAAGAGAACAAAAAATCACTGCACAAAACAGGACCAGTTAAGACTAACAAAACGCTTTTACCAATCTGCTAACAAACCAGAAAACACTAACGAGAGGATATTACCAACTAACAAAACCAAACACAAAGTTTTCGAAGTTACAAAGCGAACTACCGCAACGAACGAAGGCTGGTGGTCGGGGAATGGTCAAAAACGGGAGACAGGGTAGGAGAACAAGGAGACACACTAGCAAGGAAGAAAACAAACAAGGGTGCTTTTAAGGTGAGTAGATGATGATGATTTTCAGGTGTGATGGCTGAGGTCAAACAGAGGAGAAGAAAACAAGATGGGCTGGGGAGACTGAAGGAACCATAGGAGAACCTAAGCAGGCCAGGAGGGGAACTACAGGAACACACAGAGCACAAGGATGAAAAAAAAAAAACATACAAGAAAACAAAACCCATACGAGAAATAAAACACCTAACTTCTGACAGGACCCCCCCTCTAGGTCGCCTCCTGGCGACCCAAGTCGGCTGATTAGGGTGAGTTCGGTGAAACTCAGTGACGAGGGAGGGGTCCAAGATGAAGCGTGCGGGAACCCAGCTCCGTTCCTCAGGTCCATAACCCTCCCAGTCGACCAAGTACTGCAACCCTCTCCCACGACGCATGGTGCTTGGCAACCTCAATTTTACCGTAACAGGGTTGACTATCCTTGTGATGGTAAACGGGCCTACAAACCGTGGACCCAGCTTCTTATTTTCTACCTTCAAGGGAAGGTCCTTAGCCGACAACCAAACTTTATCTCCGACCTTGTATGGGGGAGCCGGAGATCTTCTCTTATCGGCATACTGGCCGAGCTTTATTTGTCCCTGGAATAGAAAGTTCCTTACCCGAACCCAAGTGTTGCGGCAGCGTTTAATAAACGCACTCACTGAGGGAACCACAACCTGATCTTGTTGGGCTGGAAACAAAGGGGGTAGGTATCCATACACCGCCTCAAAGGGTGAACAGCCTAAAGAGGATGAAGGCAAAGAGTTATGTGCATACTCCACCCAGGCGAGTTGCTTAGCCCAGGTGGAAGGGTTATGGCCACACATGCAACGTAACATGTTCTCAATCTCCTGATTGAGTCTCTCTGGCTGTCCATTAGTCTGGGGATGATACCCAGACGACAAACTCACGGAGGCTCCTAGTGCCTTGCAGAGCTCCTTCCAGAATGTAGCAGTGAATTGGGGTCCCCGGTCTGATAACACATCCTCTGGCAGCCCATGCAGACGAAAAACGTGTTGTATCATCAGCTCAGCGGTCTCTTTGGCTGATGGCAACTTGGGAAGGGGAACAACATGCACCATCTTAGAAAACCTATCAACAATAGTAAGGATGACAGTCTTACCATTGGAAGGTGGTAATCCCATGATGAAATCTAACGAAATGTGTGACCAAGGGCTCGCTGGAACAGGTAGTGGACGTAGGTAGCCAGCGGGAGCATGATGAGGTACCTTGTTCTTGGCACAGATGGGACAAGCTCCCACATAACGTCGGACATAGACTGCCATGGCTGGCCACCAGTATCTTTGAGATATGAGGCTGATGGTACGGGTGACTCCGGGGTGGCAGGCTAGTTGAGAGGCGTGTCCCCACCGCAATACCCGCTGACGAAGGTTAACAGGAACGAACAAATGCCCCGGAGGATAGCCGGTAGGAACAGGCCCAGGAAACTTAAAGTCTCTTACCCTACGTTCCAGGTCCTACCGCACGGCCCCCAGGACCACTGAAGGCAAGATGGGCTCCTCCCGAGAACAGCCAGTGGTAAGATCAGTCTCCTCGAATTGACAGAGCATCCGGTTTAGTGTTTTGAGATCCGGGGTGGTATGAGAGGATGAAGTCTAACCTAGCAAAAAACAGAGACCAGCGGGCCTGTCGAGAATTGAGATGTCTGGCAGAGCGAATATACTCCAGGTTCCTGTGGTCTGTCCAAACGAGAAACGGCCGCTCCACCCCCTCCAACCAATGCCTCCACTCTTCCAATGCCAACTTAAGGGCAAGAAGTTCCCGGTTGCCCACGTCGTAGTTTCTCTCGGCTGCTGTCAGGCGACGAGAGAAAAAGGCGCAGGGATGCACCTTGCTGTCCACTTCCGACCTTTGGGATAATATTGCCCCTACGCTCGTGCCAGAGACATCAACCCCCACAATGAACTGCCTCCTAGGGTCAGGGAGGGTCAGGATGGGAGCGGTGGTGAACAGATCTTTAAGGTGCCCAAAAGTCTTCTCCGCCTCCTCTCCCCAAATGAAAGGGGTTTTAGTGGAGGTGAGAGCATGCAAGGGAGCCGCCACCTCACTGTATGCCGCTTCAACCGAATGAAGCAACGGTAGAAGTTGGCGAAGCCGAGGAATCTCTGTAACTTCTTCCGATCGGTGGGTGTCGGCCACTCTATCACTGCCCTCACCTTGATGTCATCCATAGCGATTTTGCAAGGAGCAATGACCAAACCGAGAAATGTGGTTTCCACTGAATGAAACTCACACTTCTCCGCCTTAACAAACAACTGGTTCTCTAAGAGACGTAACAACACTGTCCTGACATGCTGCTCATGTTCCTCCGGGTTACGAGAGTAAATAAGGATATCATCCTTATTAAATATTGTTTTATGGATATTTTTGTGCATACATATACCTTTCTTCACAATTGCTGAAGATTTTTTCAAATAATATTGAACCACACCAGCAAATCAATACATTTAGTTTCAAATATTCAGACTTTTTTAGTTTTCTGTTCACTGTCAGAAACTTTATGATGGATTGTGAAGGATGAAATTAATTGAAGGTCAATCGAAATGTTTCTCTTTCCCTCAGTGAAACTTTTCCAAGATCGGCCTCTTTTTGCCTTTTACTGGTTAAACAAATATGTAGAATTGAAGCATTTATCAATCTAACAGGAGTCATATTAAATGTTGACCATTTTTTTTCTTTAACCCAGCTGCCTACAGTGTTTGTGAATATTTCTAATAAATGGACAGGTTATTTTACATTGTTCTCTGACTTACTCATAAGTATATGTTTTCCATCTTTACACAGATCCCGTGTAGTTTACCTTCAACTTAATGATTGGAGTTATACAAAATCAGACTACAGCTTAAAAGTTTGAAACTAATCTATGGACCCTCAATATTCTCATTTCAGTAGTTTGTCAGTTTGAGTTCATATGTTTTCTTTCTACATTACAAAGTTAATGGCACATGGGTCCTGGTCAGAATTTAGTAACAGTGAATTTAATCAGTGTGTTTGACACCAGAGTCTGAGGGTCATAATTGTCCTTTTCACTGTTATGCTGACTCAACCCAGATTTTTGTGCCAGTAAAACAGGAGGATGGCTATTCCATAAGCTCACTGATGGAGTGTCTGGGGAAGAAAGAACCATCCAGGCTCTTACTTCCCCAGTGGCCATTTACCATTTAGGTAGGTGCCAGCAGTGGATCCTCTCTTGTAGACCTGGGCCTTTTCACACAATTTCTTAAACCTACTGACACAAATTTAAATTCAAATTCAAATTTTTGTTGTCAACCTGCAGTCAAATGCTTTATGTGACTGCTCTAAAAGTATGAAATAAAATGCAATATATGAAGTAAAAAATAAAAATGCACAAGATATCCCCAATGTATAATATACAGAATGTGCATATATATTTGTGTGTGTGTGCACATATGTACACATGCACATACCCATATATACATATCTATATGTACATACATGCATGTAAATCCCAAGTGCTTGTGATGTAAGTTATTCAGTCTTTTAGAAACATAGCAGCAGTTGTGCAGTTTATAGCAGCAGGTATGTAAATGTCAGTTAAGGTACAGGGAGCTCTGTGCGGATGGTCCGTTCAGCTGAACGCACAACCCTCTGAAGAGCTCTTCTGTCCTGCTTGGTGCTGTTCCTGAACCAGGCTGTGAGTGTGGAGGGAATTATGGTGTTAAATGCTGAGCTGTAGTGGACAAACAGCATTCTGACATAATTCACTTTGCTGCTGTCCAGGTGAGTCACAGTTGTGAAGAGGAGGTATGCAATTGCGTCATCTGTGGAGCGGTTGGGACGATAAGCCAACTGAAGTGTGTCAACTGTGTCAGGTAGAGAAGAAGTGATGAAGTCTTTGGCGAGTCTTTCGAAGCACTTTATCACAACAGATGTCAGGGCCTCTGGACGATAATCATTTAAGCAGATCGGCTGGGGTTTCTTCTGGACTGGAACAAAAATGGACTTGAAACACGTGGGAAGAAAAGAGTGTCTTAAGGAGAGATTGAAAACTGATGCTAGTTGGTCAGTGCAGGCTTTGAGAATTCGATCCGTGATGCCATCTGGTCCTGCTGCTAGGATGCTGACTTGAGTCGTCCATGTTCCTCGTTTCAAGTCCTGTGTTGTAGGCAGCAGAACGAGATCTCAGAGCGTCGCAGATGCTTTTATCCACCCACAGCTTCTGGTTGGGAAATGTCCTAATGGTGATCTTATGAGTGGTGTGGTCTGCTAGTTTCCCGATAAATCCCAAAACCGCTTCCATTAACACGTTGACGTCATTAGAGCTGTGCTGGAACATGTCTCAGTCTGTGTCATCTAATGTGTCTGCAGAGCGGCCACCGATTGGTCCATCCAGCGTATGACCAAGCTTTAAGTTTCAGCCCTTGTTTATATTTAGGCATGAGGAGGGCGGTGGCATGGTCCGATTTGCCAAAATGTGGACATGATTGTGCCTTGTAGCTGCCTTTAAACAGAGTCTAGCAGTGGTCTAGTGTCCTTTTGCCCCTGGTGGGGCAGGTGGTGTGCTGGTAGAGGTTTGGCACAGCGCGCTTAAGGTTGGCGCTGTTAAAGTCTCCTGTCACAATGAGCGCAGTGTCTTCATGTTGCGTTTGGTACATGAGAGCGTCATGTAGCTCCCTTACTGCAGTGTCCGTGTCTGCCTGAGGCGGAATATAAACGGCGTTGATTATTACGGAGTTAAATTCCCAAGGTGGATAGAAACTTTTGACATTTGATGGTCAAAAGTTGCAGGTTGGGTGAGCAGGAGTGTGAAAGAGGTACAGTGCTAGTGCTATCGCACCAGCTGATGTTTACCATCAGACATACTCCTCCACCTCTTGACTTCCCCGACTCCATTGTCCTGTCCATACAGTAAACTGCGAAGAACTTGGCCGGCTGAATAGCTTGGTCCGCTACCGCATGGTTCAGCCATATCTGTGAAGCAGAGGAGGTTGCAGTCCCAAATGTCCCTCTGGAACTTGATCCTGACCCTGAGGTCGTCAAGCTCATTTTCCACGGACTAGACGTTGGCTAGCAAAATGCTTGGCATGGGAGAAACAGTAGAATTGGAGGCAAAGCCTTTAGCTATCAAGCTCCACTCCTGTGGAACAAGCTCCCAGTCCATGTTCTTGAAGCCTTCCTCTTTGATAAAGCTTATAGTTAGTTCTAGTCTTGCTGCTATAGGCTTAGACTGCTGGGGGACCAACCCCTGATGCACAGAGACAGTTTCCTCTTCTCAGCCCACATTTATATGTCACCACTGTAGGACATTAACTCTGTGTCTTCTTCTTATCCCTCTCTGTGTCCCTCTCTCTGTCCCTGTCTTCAGGTGTCCTCGCCTTTGGAGCTGTGTGTCTTCCCACTTTCCACTCACCCCAACCGGTCAAGGCAGATGACCGCCCACTCTGAGCCTGATTCTGCAGGAAGTTTCTTCCGTTAAAGAGACATTTTCCTCTCCACCGTTGCCTATAGCTGCTCAAGGGGGATTTGTTGGGTTTTTTCTAAATGTCTGTATAGTTATATGATACAATAGCTTTAGATAGGTAGATAAATCTAAATCTGATCCAAGTCCCTATTGGATCATTTGCATAGAGGCACTTTGCATCAGCAGCACCATGCTCCAGTGCTCTGGGAGACTTTATAGTCCTGAGAGTTGGACACTGTATGACTGACAGCTGTCCTTCATGACAACAGAAGCCACAGAAATCGTCCTCATCCAAAACATGACTCTGATCTCCGTCCTCATCTGGACTCTCCTCTGCTGCTGCTTCACAGGTAAAGTCCAAAGAATCCAACTCGTCTCCTCTATCAACATCCGTCCCTCTGAAATGAAGCCCACAAAACCATGATGCTGCTTGATGTTTGTGTCTCTGTGTTCTCAGAGTCCAGAGGTCAGGTCACAGTGACTCAGCCTGGAGCAGTGAGCTCTGCTCTGGGAGGAACCACGACCATCACATGTAAAACCAGTCAGGATGTGCATAATGGGAACTGGTTAACCTGGTACCAACAGAAAAATGGACAAACTCCTAAATTGCTTATCCATGATACTAGCACTCAAGCTTTAGGGATTCCAGCTCGTTTTTCAGGCAGTGGATCAAACACTGACTTCACTCTGACCATCAGTGGAGTCCAGACTGAAGATGCAGCAGTTTATTACTGTCAACAGAGTAGCAGCTTCCCGTTCACACAGTGAAACAACGTCATACAAAAACCTCCCTCAGATAAACAGGAACTGATCTGTGCAGTCAAGATAAAAAGATAAAAACAAACAGAAAAAGCTGGGGAAGGTCTCACTGACAATGATATTAAATAATGATAATATATATTTTTTAAATTTATTTATTTATTACTGGAGACATTAAAGGTTTCCTAAATTTAAGTTTGATGCTTTATGAAGGTAGAAACTTTGTTAGTTTATTTAGCTTTTTTTATTTTTGCTGAAATGTTTTTTTCAGTTCTTCAGTGTCTATTTTAAAACTTTCCAAATTAAAATAAATTTTATTTTAAACCTAAATTGTTCTAATTAGTAAACCTTACTTAAAAAAAAGGATCCAAACGAATTGCCTTGAAAAAAGCGAGTAAATTAAAATAGGATAATTATCTTACATCTTACTGTCTTACTATCCGTCCCACCTTAGTGTAAAACGTTTTTCACACTGTTCTGCATTCATGTTAAATGTATATAGTTACTTGCAGCAATGATCTTCCGTCTGTCCTTAGCAGAAAAAGGACAAGGACAGAAAAAGGTGAGTCAGTACTTACCTACATGACCATGTTAATACTTACCTACAAGTCTCCCAAAGACTAAGCACCTTTGTGTGATTTGCTGCCTCCCATTGGATAAGTATGTTGGTTTGGTTTGATTATCCAAAAGTGGAGACTGGATCAAGACAAAACACCTAAACACAGGAAAGGCAACGTAGTGTTTGCAGTCCAGTCCAGTGCAGTGAAGAGAGTTCTGAGGCTCTACACAAGGATGGCCCAGCACAGGAGGAGCAACACCTCACGACCCAAATCAGCAGTGTATCTACACCTCAAGGACAAAGGACACTCGTGTGAGGATGACAGTGTACATATTTTGGACAGAGAAGACAGATGGACTGAAAGAGGAGTATGTGGGACCTCAGGCACAACCTGTTTACAATTTTCCATGCTGCGATTTCATCCATCCCCAGGAAGATTAAGACCACTTCACACATCCACCAAACACCTCCATCTTAGGGCTTTAGGGCTCAGGGTCGTAATCGTTACATGTTGATGACTTCACCCTGTTCCCACCCACCTTAACAAGCCTATTCAGGCCAGGGTGGAACAAAGGCCACTCTGGAGGATATAACTGGGTTCCCCAGCCACTTTTATTCAGACTGAAGAACCTGCTTCGATAAGCAGTAAAATGTTTCTACCCAAGAAGAAAGAAGTTCCAGTTGACATGACTCAACCTTTGGATTAGATAAGTCGTGTCATTGCATCATTAGTTACTTCTGTAATTGACAGTTTTAAACTAGCTTCACTCAAAAACAATAAGAAAAGGGGTTTCTTCGCCCTGCAGTTAACTCTAACCTGAAGAAAACTACTAAATGCAAATTGTTGAGAAATAGTAAAATTAACAAACTATGAGCTGTATTAATTTAAATTAAATGTCACATAATTAAGTCAGAACTGACGAGCCGGACATTTTTAAAACCACCAGTGGTTTGTTAAGAAGAGACATGACTTTAAATTTCCTTAAATAGTTTAACACACAAAAACAAATTTGCATTAACTGTAATGAAGCAGGTTTTACAGAAACAGGTTCAATTAATCTCATAATTATAAATTTATTTGTCATTTCCACACAGACCTTGATATAATCGCAATTATTTTATTATAATAACGTTTACTACACTAACACGATCTCATGCTTTAGTTTGCACTCAAGTTGACTGAGTCGACCTACTGAAACTAGTAGGCCGGAATAAAAATATTTTACTGTGAACACCAGTCTCTCCTCAGTGTGTCTGATACCAGAATCTCAGAGTCCTGTTTGGACTCACAAGTTCTAATTTATTTAGTTTGACATTGAAGTTCAAGTTTTATTTCTTTATTCACAAATAAAAGGCTCATGGATCCTGTTTAAGGGCAGAATTTAATAACAGTGAATTTAATCTCTGTTCGTTGTTTCTGAAACCAGAGTCTGAGACGCCTGTTTGGCCTCACAGGTCACAGAGTCCACCTTCCCCCACTGGTCTGCAGGGACTCTCAGGATGCAGATCCACCTGTAGAGGGCGTCCTTCTACATGCTGCTCCTCACTGAAGGGGGGCAGCACAGTCAGGGTGGGGACGACTGGACCCACTGCAGAGAAAGAGAACAAAGTGTAGAAACACTGGGAGTTTGGATGAAAATGGTCTGAAGGTTTTCACTTCCTCTTTGACCTTAGTAACCATAGCAACAGATTGGCATCACTGATGAACCATGAAAACAGACGGTTTCAGGACTAAAGATAAAAAGTTAAGTGTCACTTAGTTCCACAGATGTGTCACAACGTATTGCTGTAAATTAATTAAATGATTTATTGTGAACTTGAAGACAAGAAAAAAAAACAGAGAAACTCCTTCACTAAACTAAAAAGATCAAACTGACAGACACAAACACTGTGACGCTGTCGACCAACTTTATTGTTATTAACAAGTAACACGTAACAACGTGTTTCAGCATGTAGCCTCCATCAGGGTCTGTTAGAAGTTCATAGTAAAAAAGTCAAACTAATTATATTTAAAAGGAAAAACAACCAATCATATACAAACATATATCAGCCAATCAGAGACATTTAGAGGCGTTGGTGGGTAAATGGTCATGTGGTTTTGGCCAATCAGCTTGACAAGTTGGCACAGAGTCCGTGGGCGTGTCTGGTGAGTGACACAGGTAAAATGTACATCAGGGTCTGTTAGATGGAGCCTGTAACTTAACATGTTAAAACTTAAGTTAAACGTCCAATTTCTTTAACTTAACAAGGTTTTAAAGTGTCTGCAGACAGCTGGATGAACTAAACATTCACTGTGAATATTTCAAATTACAAGTCAGCTAAAATGTTTCAGTAATGTCTACAGTTATGAAATAAAATTAGATGCAGAATTAGATACAACAGTACAGTTGACACCAACCTGGTTCCTGGACTGAACGTAGTAATAAAGCTTCAGACTCACTGACACTGATACAAACAAACTCCACAGTTCTGGAAGGTGATTGTAAAATTTTGTCAGTCGTTGTAAAAGTGACAATAAATATAACGTAAAAAATTTCCTGAAAGTTTATATTTTCCCTGTGAATATAATGTAAAGTTTATTTAATTTATAATTACCTTCATGTTAAGGGAACAAACAGCACATCTGATTATTAAGAGTAAATGTAGGAATTAATGTGAGTTTTGAAAATGTCTTTATCAATATTCTGATAAAGTCATGAATTCATTGATAATCAGCCTGATCCCTTTGATCCTGATCATTTGCATAGAGGCACTTTGCATCAGCAGAACCATGCTCCAGTGCTCTGGGAGACTTTATAGTCCTGAGAGTTGGACACTGGATGACTGACAGCTGTCCTTCATTACAACAGAAGCCACAGAAATCGTCCTCATCCAAAACATGACTCTGATCTCCGTCTTCATCTGGACTCTCCTCTGCTGCTGCTTCACAGGTAAAGTCCAGAGAATCCAACTCGTCTCCTCGATCAACATCCGTCCCTCTGAAAAGAAGCCCACAAAACCATGATGCTGCTTGATGTTTTTGTCTGTGTCCTCAGAGTCCAGAGGTCAGGTCACACTGACTCAGCCTGGAGCAGTGAGATCAGATCTGGGAGGAACCACGACCATCACATGTAAAACCAGTCAGAAGGTGTATAGTGGGAACCGTTTAGCCTGGTACCAACAGAAAGATGGAGAACGACCCAAACTTCTCTTTTATTATGTTAACAGTCGAGTGCCAGGGACTCCAAGTCGTTTTACAGATGGTGGATCAAACTCTGACTTCACTCTGACCATCAGTGGAGTCCAGACTGAAGATGCAGCAGTTTATTATTGTCAGAGTTATCATGAAATCAGCAGTCAAGCTGTGTTCACACAGTGAAAAAGTGTCGTACAAAAACCTCCCTCAGTCAGACTGAACAGAAACTGAACTGATGCTGCAGCTGGAAGCTACTGCAGAGACTGACACACTTCACTGAATGTGCACAAACACCAGCTCATATTTAAACTCTCTACACATCAGTCACTACATACTGAGCATGGACAGTATGTAGTATGGACAGTAATCTGTCAGTCCTTTAATTCACACACTTATTTATTTAATTCACACATTCACAAGTAAAATCATCCAAGTATATAACAGAGGCCAAATTAAAAATTTAGGAGTTTAACAAATTCAAGTCTTAATTTCCAGTAATATATTAGTTTCCAAATAGTGCGAGAGGTAGAGCTCAGAGTTCAAGTTTTCACATATGGTCAATATTTCAAAAAAATCACTGAACCAGAGGCTTTGGCAGAGCAGACAGAAGGAGACTGATATATTCAGACAACACAGTCAGAAAGGCTGGAAAGTCTGTGTAGGAGAGCAGACAATCTGGTAAATTATTGTATCAAACATGGAGGTTTGTAGGGAGCGAGGGAGGTCCAGGAAAAAATGATCACGAAACATGAAGTGAAACTGTTGTCTATGGCAGTAAAATAAATTACACCTAAAGTTACAGCTATAAACAACGACTGTAGCCACTGTGTTAAAGCAACATGAAAAACAATCACGAATATATTATAAAACCATTAGGTAATAAAGGGTTTGATTTGTTGATGTCCATTAAGGAACAGCCTGATCAGATTGATCCAGATCCTTGTTGGAGTCGGTGTGACCAATTGTCTGAAACATTTTCAAGGGATGTTCTCATAATTGCTAATTATTATTATAATTACTATTAAAAAAAACTGACCAGATTAATCCAGGTCTCTGTTGGAGTGAATATGATCATTTGCACAGAGTCACTTTTCAAATGGAGCACTAAGCTCTGCCCTGGGAGGAACTGTCAACATCAGTTGTAAAACTAGTCAGAATGTGTATAGTGGGAACTGTTTAGCCTGGTACCAACAGAAAGATGGAAAACGTCCCAAACTGCTCATCTACTACACTAGCAGTCGAGCATCAGGGATTCCAGCTCGTTTTTCAGGCAGTGGGTCAAACTCTGACTTCACTCTGCCCATCAGTGGAGTCCAGACTGAAGATGCAGCAGTTTATTACTGTCAGAGTCTTCACAGCATCAACAGTCAGTATCTGTTCACACAGTGAAAAAGCGTCGTACAAAAACTTCCCTCAGTCAGACTGAACAGAAACTGAACTGATGCTGCAGCTGGAAGCTACTGCACAGACTGACACAGTTCAGAAAGGACAGACACAAATTGGTTGATATTTAAAGTCTATACAGATCATTCTCTGTTCCTGCTCTGATGAATATGAATATAAAGAAACCACAATATTTTTACAAACAAGCATTTTTATCACCACTAACAGTAGCCTAAATGTTCACATTTATCATTTTAACTCTCACTGTGTACATAAAATCATCACAGAATAAAGTTTTAAAATTTTTAAATAACTTCCCTTAAGTCCCCAAAAATTAAATTTTGTTCACATACATGTAAATATAACCGTAATAACAGATTTTCACTGATGTACAACTTGAAAGCTAAATGGCAATTAAAGAAATAGCATTGTCTACATTGTCCACCTTGCTGTGCAGTGTGACGTCTTCTGACCTCTGGGGTTGGAGATTGTTTGCTCTTCTCTCACAGATACACGTAACTGGGAGCAAATAAAATGACAGATGCAAAAACACAGTAAAATAATTTCAAATGAGACATGCAAGTTGGTGAATTTTTGTGTGAGAATCCAAAACAAAATCCACATTAAAAGCCTGGAGACAGTCTTACAGAAAGAACTGTGGCGGAAACTTTTAACAGATGAGAGAAAGGAACCCAGGTTCTCTGAGTCAGTGGCCCGCCCACCACATACCTGTACCTGTAGGAGGAGAAACAAGGAACGACAACAGAGGCAAGACGAGGTCAAAGGAGCTTGGTGTTAATCAGCAGATGGATTCACCCAGTTGTCACACAGTCCCTGTCCTCAAATGTCTTTTCACATTCATTTTTTTTTATATATACATTTTAATTCAAAGCCCCAAAGGAACTTTGGCCTCAGCATTTAAACACATTATGAGGTGAACAGGAGGAGCTGAAATGTAGGGGACAATGTCACCTAGCTCCAAATCCACAGTCTCCTAAAATATCAGTCTGTACGTCGATGACATCCTACTATATATTAAAATCTCCAATCTTTTCTATTTCAGTGTTATTTCTATCTGATCAAAAGGTAAAGCACGTTTTCTGGATACTTCCTCTAGTTTAAATTAAAGTAAATCTTTGATATTGTTTGGATCCACATTTCACTCAAACTGAGATACTGTAGTAAAAGTACAAGTCAAACATTTCAGCTACAAATTCTCCTGAAATGTTTCAATAATCATTTTTCTCATGTTTAAATAAAGATACAGTCGTGCAGAAAATAGACCCCACCTCTCTTAATTCTATATTGTTTGTGTTTGAAAATTATTAAAAAATATCATCTTATCATAGCAGGTTTTAGCAGTAAGCAAATACGTCTGTGCACCTTTTATCTGTAAGTGCTTATCCTGTTGAGTGTTGCAGGGGGCTGGACCCAATCCCAGCTGTCACTGAGAGGGAGAGCTGGGTCAAGTCTCTGGTCTGTCTTGGAGACATAGAGAGAGACATACACAGACAGACACTCACATTTATGCCTATGTGCAATTTAGAGCCACCAATTAACCTAACCTGCATGTCTTTGGACTGTGGAAGCATGGTGAATGTGACGAAAATATAAATTATTTTTTATAATTCAGTGTTTTCTTAATATTCAAAAACGTGATTTCTTGATTAATAACTTATTGGACAATAAACATCCAATAGAAACAAAAAACATTTTTTGCAAACACAATATTTATGAAAGACAAAACAGACTGATCAGATTGATCCAAGTCCCTGTTGGAATGACTCAGATCATTTGCATAGAGGCACTTTGCATCAGCAGCACCATGCTCCAGTGCTCTGGGAGACTTTATAGTCCTGAGAGTTGGACACTGGATGACTGACAGCTGTCCTTCATGACAACAGAAGCCACAGAAATCGTCCTCATCCAAAACATGACTCTGATCTCCGTCCTCATCTGGACTCTCCTCTGCTGCTGCTTCACAGGTAAAGTCCAGAGAATCCAACTCGTCTCCTCTATCAACATCCGTCCCTCTGAAATGAAGCCCACAAAACCATGATGCTGCTTGATGTTTGTGTCTCTGTGTCCTCAGAGTCCAGAGGTCAGGTCACAGTGACTCAGTCTGGAGCAGTGAGCTCGGCTCTGGGAGGAACCGTCACCATCACATGTAAAACCAGTCAGAATGTGCATGGTGGGAGCTACTTGCACTGGTACCAACAGAAAGATGGAGAACGTCCCAAACTGCTCATTTACTTCATTAGCAGTCGAGCATCAGGGATTCCAGCTCGTTTTTCAGGCAGTGGATCAAACTCTGACTTCACTCTGACCATCAGTGGAGTCCAGACTGAAGATGCAGGAGTTTATTACTGTCAGAGTTATCATGAAATCAGCAGTCAAGCTGTGTTGACACAATGAAAAAGCGTCGTACAAAAACCTCCCTCAGTCAGACTGAACAGAAACTGAACTGATGCTGCAGCTGGAAGCTACTGCAGAGACTGACACACTTCACTGAATGTGCACAAACACACACACACACTTTAAACACTAATAAGTTATTATCAGTATAAATTAAATTTGTCTTAGTGTCTGATAAGTGTGTTTTCACATCCTTCTCTCATTTGCCAACATACAGAAAGATCTATTCTTAGACCATTAATGAAAAGACTTTGACCTCAGCTTCTTACTGGACGACTATTTTTCTGTATCCTGTTAAAACATACGACACATTTGCATTAGAACCTTTGAGATCAAAGATGGTCCAAACTAAACTTCAAGTCAAACTTTAAGATAAATTTTCATTTAATAATGAAATTATTAAAGTGCTGTGACCTCACTTGCTGAGGCAACTTCCTTTATTCAACGTGTTCGACAATAAGACAACTGGATTATATCATATGATTAGATTTTCTTCCACAGATGCAAAGTCTGTCTTGAATTCCCATTATTCTGAACATTTACATCTAAACGTTTTAGAAAATTATGAAAACTGAGCTGAGAAAGACCATGTGATTTATTCCAAAGCTCCAGAAAACACCTTTACATTTGAAGGTAGAAGCTCTTTGGACTGATGGGAATCATCATTAAGGACAGCTGACTCAGTGGCAGGAAGTTTTACATTAAACTGTAAACAAATTACGGTTACTTAATGAGCCTGTATTTATAAGAACATATTTTTGAGACCACATTGATATGCTGATAATGTTTACATACCGTATTTTCCGGACTATAAGCCGATACTTTTTTCCGACGCTTTGAACCATGCGGCTTTTACAGAGATGCGGCTTTTCTATGAATTTTTCTGCAGCCCTCAGATGGGCGCTGTAGATGGAAGTCAGTGCAAACAAAAAAGCACCAGTTTTTATTCAATTCAACTTTATTTATATAGCGCCAATTTACAACAAGGTCATCTCAGGGCACTTTACATAATAAAGTCAAGACTATACAAACAGGTAGAGAAAACCCAACAAATCCCCCTTGAGCAAGCCATAGGCAACAGTGGAGAGGAAAAACTCCCTTTAACGGAAGAAACCTCCAGCAGAACCAGGCTCAGGGAGGACGGCCATCTGCCTTGACCGGTTGGGCAGAGTGGAAAGTGGAGAGAGAAAAGAACAGAGCAACAAAAGCAACAGCAAAACATTGAGCAGGTTAATAGGACCAGTAGCTGCACACTGGAGGACACACAGCGCCAAATCCGGGGACACCTGTGGACAGGGAGAGAGAGAGGGGAAAGAGAGGGAGAGAGACGACTACGGGACAAAGAAGACACAGAGTTAATGTCATACAGTGGTGACAATATAGATGTGGGGTGAGAGGAGAGAATGAAGAGAAGAGGAAGTGGCACAGTGCAGAGTCCCCAGCAGTCTAAGCCTATAGCAGCATGACTATAACCAACTATAAGCTTTATCAAAGAGGAAGGTTTTGAGCCTAGTCTTAAAAATAGGGAGGGTGTCTGCTTCCCGAATCTGGACTGGGAGCTGGTTCCACAGGAGAGGAGCTTGATAGCTAAAGGCTCTGCCTCCCATTCTATTTTTGGAAATTCTGGGAACCACAAGTAGGCCTGCATTTTGGGACCGAAGTGGTCTAGTAGGATGATATGGTACTAAGAGATCTTTTAAATATGATGGGGCTTGGCCGTTTAAAGCTTTATAGGTAAGAAGAAGGGTTTTAAATTCTATTCTGCATTTAATTGGAAGCCAATGGAGAGAAGCTAATGAAGGTGAAATATGATCTCTCTTACCAATCCCAGTCAGTAATCTTGCTGCAGCATTTTGGATTAATTGGAGGCTTTTTAGAGAGTTACTGGGGCAGCCTGAAAGTAGAGAATTACAATAGTCCAATCTAGAAGTAACAAATGCATGAACCAATTTTTCAGCATCGCTTTGGGACAGGATGCTCCTAATTTTGGCAATGTTCCGTAGGTGGAAGAAGGCTGTTCTAGAGATTTGCTTTATCTGTGAGGTAAATGACAAATCCTGGTCAAAAATGACTCCAAGATTCCTTGCAGTACTACTGGGGGCAAGAGTTATGTTGTCTAAAGTAGCGATATGGTTAGAAACATGTCTCTTAGACTATTAGGCCCAAATACAATAACTTCAGTTTTATCTGAGTTTAGAAGAAGAAAATTAAACGTCATCCAGTCCCTTATATCTTTAAGACATGCTTGTAGTTTGAGTAATTTATTTGTTTCATCAGGTTTCATAGATAGATATAACTGCGTGTCATCAGCGTAGCAGTGAAAATTTACAGAGTGTTTTCTAATAATGTTGCCAAGGGAGACATATATAGAGTAAAGAGTATTGGTCCTAATACAGAGCCTTGTGGAATTCCATAACTAACTTTTGTGTATGTCGAAGATTCATCATTAACGTGAGTAAATTGGAATCTATCTGATAGATACGATTTAAACCAATTTAGTGCTGTTCCTTTAATTCCAATTACATGTTCTAGTCTCTGTAATAATATTCGGTGATCAATGGTGTCAAATGCAGCACTAAGATCTAGCAGAACTAGTATAGAGACAAGTCCGTTATCTGAAGCCAGAAGAAGATCATTGGTGACTTTAATCAGTGCGGTTTCTGTGCTATGATGAACTCTAAATCCTGACTGAAATTCTTCAAACAAGTCGTTTTCTGCGCAGGTGGTCACATAATTGCTTTACAACTACTTTTTCAAGTATTTTAGAAATAAAAGGGAGATTGGATATTGGTCTGTAATTGGCCAAGACATCTGGATCCAGACTTGGTTTTTAAGTAGAGGTTTGATTACAGCTATCTTATAAGCCTTTGGTACATATCCTGTTTGTAAGGATAGATTAATGATATCTAATATGAACGTGTCTAATAGGGGTAGAGCATCTTTGAGCAGTCTAACTGGAATAGGGTCTAGCAGACATGTTGTTGGTTTAGATGCCATAATAGTTGAAGTTAACTCAGCAAGGTCTATGGGCACAAAGCAGTCTAAAAGGGACTGAGGACTTACTGATGATTCTAATTCTGTTGTATTTGTGGGGAGGGTCTGGTGAATTTTATTTCTAATAGCTATGATTTTGTTTGTGAAGAAGGTCATGAAGTCATTGCTACATAGCGTTGAGGGAATACTAGTCTCAACTGAACTATGGCTCTTAGTCAGCCTGGCTACAGTGCTGAAAAGAAACCGGGGTTGTTCTTGTTTTCCTCTATTAGTGATGAATAATAAGCTGTTCTGGCTTTACGGAGTGCTAATTTGTATAAGTATAAAGTCTTTTTCCAGGCTAGGCGGGATTCTTGTGAATGAGTGGAACGCCACTTCCTTTCTAGTCTTCGTGACGCCTGCTTTAAATTGCGGGTGTGCGAGCTATACCATGGAGATCGCCTATTCAGAATTACTGCCTTCTTTTTAGAGGGGCAACACTATCAAGTATGGAACATAAAGATGCTGCATAATTATCAGTAAGGTAATCAACTTGTACAGGAGTACAGTTAATGAGGCTACTCTCAGTTATATCAGTACATGTTGAAGTAAATGATGAAGGGATCATTTCCTTAAATTTGTTCACAGTGTTTTCAGATAAACACCTACTGAAGCAAAACTTCTTTCTAGCTGCCGTGAAGTCTAATAAACTAAATTCAAATGTTATTAGGAAATGGTCAGAGAGAACAGAATTATGAGGAAATACTGTTAGTTTATCAATTTCAATACCGTATGCAAGGACAAGGTCTAGGGTGTGACTAAAACAGTGAGTGGGTTCATTTACAATTTGAGAGAAACCAATTGAATGTAATAATGAAGTAAATGCTGTGTTGAGGGAGTTACTGTCAGCATCTACATGAATGTTAAAATCGCCCACTATGACGACTTTATCTGCACTAAGCACTAAGTCGGCTAGAAAATCAGAGAATTCAGTCAAAAATTCAGAATAAGGGACTGGAGGACGATACACAATAACAAATAGAAGTGGATTTTGAGTTTTCCAACTTGGGTGTGAAAGTCTCAGAGTAAGACTCTCAAATGAGTTATAACTATGTTTAGGTCTAGGGTTTATCGGTAAGCTTGAGTGATAAATTGCTGCTACTCCTCCACCTCGGCCTGAGCTTCTAGGAACATGATAGTTAATATGACTTGGGGGTTGACTCATTTAAACTAACATATTCTTCCTTCTGCAACCAGGTTTCGGTGAGACAAAATAAATCGAATTGATGATCACTTATCAAGTCATTTACTAACAGAGATTTAGATGAGAGAGATCTGATATTTAATAATCCACATTTAAGTGTTTTAGTTTTTGTTCAGTAAGAGGAGCAGTCCTGATTTTTATTAAGTTATTATGATTAACTCCTCTTGTGATCATTTTTAGTTTGTAAAATTTAGTTAATCGGGAACAGACACAGTTTCTATAGGAATGTGGGAGTTGTGGGGGTAACGCGGTAAGGATACTGCAGAGAGGCGTGTAGGACTGGATCTCTGCGTCCTAGGCTCAACTCTGGATTGTCAATCTTTTGGTTGTCTAATAAAATCAGCCATATTTTTTGATAAGAGAGAGGCACCGCCCAAAGTAGGATGGATGCCGTCTCTCCTAATAAGCCTAGGTTTTCCCCAAAAACTTTTCCAATTGTCTATGTAGCCCACATCGTTTGCTGGACACCACCTAGACAGCCAGCGGTTGAATGACGACATGCGGCTATACATGTCGTCACTGATCAGATTTGGCAGGGGTCCAGAGAAAACTACGGAGTCCGACATTGTCTTTGCAAAGTTACACACCGACTCAATATTCATTTTAGTGACCTCCGATTTGCGTAATCGGGCGTCATTTGTTCCTGCATGAATAATGATCTTACTGTATCTACGTTTATCCTTAGACAGGAGCTTCAAATAGGATTCGATGTCGCCCGCTCTGGCCCCAGGGTAACATTGGACTATGGCGCTGGCGTCTCTAAGTTCACGTTTCTGACTATGGAGTCGCCAATTACCAGAGTTCGTTCCTCAGCGGGTGTGTCGCTGAGTGGGGAAAATTGATTGGAAACGTGAACCGGCTGGTGGTGAACCTGGGGCGTCTGTTTAGCATTAGATCGCCACGAACCGTCACCCAGCCGGCCTGGCTTCCCGGCTGCTCGGGTACTGCTGGGGAACAGCTAACAGTGGCTAAGCTAACAGTGGCTATGCTAGGTTGGTCCGCACCAGCTACCGGGCCTGACTAGCTGGATTGTTTGTCATGGTGCGGAGCCGAGCTTCCAATTCAGAGATCCTCGCCTCCAGAGCTGCAATAACCTCACATTTATTACAAGTACCGTTATCACTAAAGGAGGCCGAGGAAAAACTAAACATGTGGCAGACAGAGCAAGTCAGAGGAGAGACAGAAGGAGACGGAGAAGCCATTGCTAGGTGCTAGGCTAAACGGGCTAGATCGATTAGGTTTAGTTAGCGATTAGCTAGTTTGTTAAGTTATTTCAGGAGAGCAGGTGTTTGCGTAAACAAATCTTATGCCCAAGTGATAGTTTACACACAAATAAGTCACTGATTTAGAAAACAAAAGCTACGATTAACCAGTGAACAATCCTTCGGCAGAGACCCGAAACAGTGTGAAGAAACAGGAAGTGACGCAATACGCTTACCGCCTTTATTACGCTTACCGACTTTATTCTTAGCGCATGCAACCCAAGACGCACAACAGCAAACATCAGCACTTTTACTGCCGTGTTACAGGCACCATTCAGGTTCAGGTGTATGAATAAAGACTTATGGTACAAAATCTTTCTATGTAAATATCTTATTTCTCAGCCTGGATATTGGCGGCTTATAGTCCGATGCGGTTTACATGTGACAAAATATGTATTTCTTTTAAATTTTAGCGGGTGCGGCTTAAATTTAGGTGCGCTCTATAGTCCAGAATTTACGGTACGTCATTTTGATAAATGCTTTCTAATGTCTACCACTGGCACAGTCTGATAATAAATGTTTGATAAACTTAATTGTCTATGATTAAGACTCATGATTATCTTTATGGCAAAAATAATTTTAAGTTCATTTTTTAACTTCTGGACTAAGTTGGCTTTAGTAGGACTGGTGCTAATGGATCTATCTACAAAAGAAGAAGTAAAAAAAGATTCAAAGAAACTGATTTTATTGGACTGAAATTATCATTGTTTAAAAAGCAACAAAACATTATTAGTTCAACTTCTAATTTGACACTTTTCCAAAAAAACAAACACACAAACAGCAGAGTGAGAGCGGTAGCAGAGCCCCGATAACGCAGATCAGGACTGGGAGCACTGGTCTCTTGTCAGCATCTCTGAGACCGGAGTCTGGGAGCCCTGGGTGGCCTGACAGGTGACGGCATGCACCTTCCCCCATTGGTCTGCAGGGAGAGTCAGGGTGCTGCTCCAGCTGTAGAGGTCGTTCTTCCCCCGCACTGCAAGGCTCACGCTGTCCTCCCAGTTCACTCTGTTGCATCCGTCCATCCTCCAGGACAGACTCCAGTCAGAGGGGAAGCCCCCGTTGGCCAGACAAAGAAGTGTGACATTCCCCTGCTGCAGATCCTTACTGGAGGGGGGCAGCACAGTCAGGGTGGGACGGACATCACCTACAGTAGGAGACACAGAGCAGACGGTTGGACACCTTTACTCTTTGATTTTCCTCTTTAAGGACTTTCTGTCAGATGATTTTCTGACTCACACATTGTTTCACTTCCCTTTAAAAACCTGAGACACATCGAACTACAAGAGAAACAAATATTTCACGTAATTTTTCAGTATTTTACTTAAATTTATTTGACTAAAGTTCAGAAACTATAAAAAAAAATTGTCATTGTTAGGTGATTTACATCAGCCAAATAAAACTTCACTCGACACAAAAACTTCAACCTAAACTGATGAAATTATATTCAATATTCAACAAAAACTTCCAAATTCCAGTTTGGCTCCTTTAACAAAAGTCCATCACAGTAACTGACTGACTTTGAAAAAAAAAAACTAAAGCTACAAGTTCACAGCTTAAAGTCTGATTACAGATTTCTCCTACTGACAATGTTTGAATACATTCATGACTTATATAAATATAATATACAAAACAAAAAAATACAGCTACTGCATAGACACACATGTCAGCTTTTATGTAAAAAATCAAAAGTTTAGCTCACTTCCAAATTCCAGTTTGGTTCCTCCACCGAACGTCCACCACAGTGATACAAACTGACTGAGTCATCGTACAAAAACCTCTGACTGTGCAGAGACACGGATCTCTGACTTTGGAACAAACAAACTAAAACGTCTCATTGTGTAAAACATAAGAACATTGAAAAACAATTAAACACTAGACAGTAGTGAACGGATGGCACGAGTTGTTACAAAACTTCCATTTCAAATGAAAAAACTGAAGTTCACAAACTTTCTAGATTAATGTGTTGAAGGAGCATTTCTCGTAATGCAAGTCCCTGAATATGAAATTTGAGTGAAAGAAATGTTTGAAATTAAAACATTTTAAAAATATCTAAAGACAACATGATACACTAAAACAACCACTCCAACTGTAATAAAAACTCAAAATCAGCTTCAATGATGCACCATTGTCACCAATTATTAAAAAAATAGAAAACAGAATCTGTAGAATTGATAGTTTAAAGACTAAAAAGTGAAATTAAAATCCAGTCTGGTTTCTGTACTGAGCAGGTACCACAGTATTACAACGTCACTGAATCATCATATATAAACTTCTGACTTTGAATGACACAAAATCATCTACTCAGGTTTTTGCACTTTGTTGTCAGCTGCTGTAAAATTGAACAGAAAACATAACGCCCCAAATTTCCTGAATGTACCTTTTTCACCTTTATATATAGTGTCTAACATGTCTAAATTCATGTTGGTGCCTCATGCAGCAGATTTTAATAAATATGTCCAAAATATTTAAAATGTTAATCAATAATTTAATAAACTGACTGATAATCAGCCTGATCAGACTGATTTGAGTCATCATTTCTATAGAGCCACTTTAAATCATCAAGCTGTAAAATTGAATTAAATAACGTTCTCCTAATTACTACTGCTACATTATTATCATTATTATTATTAAAAACCTGATTGATCCAGTGATAATCAGCCTGATCACATTGATCCTGATCATTTGCATAGAGGCACTTTGCATCAGCAGCACCATGCTCCAGTGCTCTGGGAGACTTTATAGTCCTGAGAGTTGGACACTGGATGACTGACAGCTGTCCTTCACGACAACAGAAGCCACAGAAATCGTCCTCATCCAAAACATGACTCTGATCTCCGTCCTCATCTGGACTCTCCTCTGCTGCAGGGACTCCAAGTCGTTTTACAGATGGTGGATCAAACTCTGACTTCACTCTGACCATCAGTGGAGTCCAGACTGAAGATGCAGCAGTTTATTACTGTCAGAGTTATCACAGCATCAACAGTCAAGCTGTGTTCACACAGTGAAAAAGCGTCGTACAAAAACCTCCCTCAGTCAGACTGAACAGAAACTGAACTGATGCTGCAGCTGGAAGCTACTGCAGAGACTGACACACTTCACTGAATGTTCACAAACACCAGCTCATATTTAAACTCTAGTCATCAGTCACTGTGTCTCTTAAGATAAACATTAATATAAAGGATCAAGAACATTTTTACAAACATTAATTCTTCACTATATACATTTTTGATACAAGGGCTCAGCAACGCACGGCAGTTTTAGATTAAACGGAGGATCTGGAAATTAAAACAAATTCACAACTTCCTGAAGAATCAGCACCTTTTTCTGGATTCTCTATTTTGCATGTTCAGAAAATCATAAACATTGTTTGGATCCACATCCAAACTGAGATATTGAATTAGAATCACAACTGTAACATTTCCCCAACATGAAATAAAACATCATTTGGAATTATTGTTTCTCAGGTTTAATTTCCTGATACAGTGAAGAGGACAGATCCAGCTGAGTGACTGTGTGTGTTTGCATACGTGTCCTGCCTCTGTCTCCCAGCTGTTAAGAGACCAGTGTTGATCAGGGTCTGTCCAGGCCTTTCAGAGCCACTGACACGCCGGCAGCACAATGATGATGTCTCTGAGTCTACTGCTGTCCACCCTGGGACTCCTTGTTCAGGGTGAGACTCTCTTGGGATGAAACCAGCTTCACCACAATGATGGAGAAACACTGAAACTAGCAGCATTGACCTTCTTCCATCTATTGTCCATGTTCAACAAATGATGCTGATCGTCTTTGTCCAAGCTGGATTTGTCTCAATAACCCTTCTCCTCTTTTTCCTGGTTTCCAGGTTCATCGGGACAAATCACCCTGACTCAGTCTCCTGGATCTCAGTCTGTTGCTCTAGGACAGACTGTCACCATCAGATGTAAAACCAGTTCAAGTGTAGGCAGCTGGCTCAGCTGGTACCTTCACAAACCTGGAGAAGCTCCTAAACTCTTGATATATGCAGCTACAGCTCGTCAGCCTGGAGTTTCTGATCGTTTCAGTGGAAGTGGATCTGGGACTGACTTCACTCTGACCATCAGTAGAGTTCAGGGTGAAGATGCAGGAGTTTATTACTGTCAGCAGGGTCAGAGCTTCCCGTTCACACAGTGAAACAACGTCGTACAAAAACCTCCCTCAGATAAAGAGGAACTGATGTGACTCAACAGCTGCATGAAACTAAAACACAAAGGTTTGTACAGTGATACAGAAGTAAATTAAAATAAATTAACAATCACAGGAAACAAACATGAATTGTGCATCTCTGTTCCTCCTTTGGCGTCTCGCCAGGGGCGTCACCATTTGACCCTTGGAGAACTACTTTATGTACATCCAAATGCTGCATTACGTGACGTCCCTCTGCTGCAGCTTCTCATTTGAGGGGAGCAGCACAGGTTTTGATTTGAGCGAGTGAGACCAGCAGATGTGAGGTGTTTCTGTCACTGCAGAGAAGATCATTGGTGCTCCCCTTCACCTGTGTCGGAATTACTGCACGTGTGTGTCAGATTTACAGGGTCAGTGTTACGCCTGCATCACCCTACACCCCCATGTAAGGGGATGCAAACGTAACCGTAAACCATCAGACGCAACAAAAATGGTCACGACCCAAAAGCAGAAGCTGAGACACACAGAGAGTGCAGGAGGTTTATTAACACATTAACTTCTAAAACAGTTAAATAATTATCACACAAAATACTGATACTTTAATACTCAGCACAAAACTTCAGGACATGACGATATCAACTCAAACTCAAAAATTTTGACTATAACTAAATTCACACACAATGAGGAGACTAACACTACAACAGAAAATCACTCTTACACAGGAGATTAATATCACTAACAGAAATTCACTCTGACTCACAAACTATCAAAAGCCTCACAAAGGGGAGGAGCATAGAGTCCAGAATCCTAACAATGATGATGATGATGAAAGGCAAAGGGCCAGTGAACCGTAACCAGGAGAAGAACAACCTTTATTCTTGACTTCGAGCACATGTACATGTCACAGTAAAACTTGACCTCTGCATTTAACCCAGTGCAGTGGGAGCCCAGGGATCCAGCACTGGGTGTCTTGCTCAGGGACACACCTGGTGGGGAGGCTGGGATTTGTTTTAAAGCCACATTAGGATTTTATCCCAGTTCATCCATTTTACCATTCAGCTGCTCTGCTATACAAAAGATGAGGGCAGTGAAAAACGAAACAGGACAAATACTTTTTCAAAATACTTTTTGCAGCCAGCTGTAGGCTTTATTAATTTCCACTGAATGAGTATTAAAACTACAGTAAATTCTAAATAAATAAAAGAGTGAATAGTTCCAGTGTGTTAAATAGTTGATCTGATTCAACACACACCACAATTCATTCACATTCAGTTCTTCACTTCCTGTTTCATGTTTTCCTCTTTAACTTTTAGCTTGTCCTCTGTCTTCCTTTGGTTCACAGCACTTTGTCACAGCACCGTCTGTCCCATAAATATGTTATAATGATTATTTAGATTCAATGTAAATCAGAGAATGTTAAAGAATAAGAGCAGAGTAACTGGATTAGTCTTTATGCTGATGATGTCTGACTTTATTTTACTGATCCTGAAAACTCTTCAAATGCTCAGCAGATTTATGTCACTAAAAGATCAAATAACAGTTTAAATTCTCTCTTTCACAATGTCATCAACAAAAACCTGTAAACTCTCATATTTATGAGAAAGTTTGATCCAACTGTATTTAATGACTGAGACAGTCTCAGGATCATTTTTTTATGTATAAAATAAAGGCAGAAGCAGAATTTATTTGATGAGCAGATGTTTATTGTCTGGAGACATTGAAATTATAAACGTTATCAACAACTGTTAATCATGAAAAGGGACAAAGAGTCAGAGAGAATAGAGTTGGAACCATTTGAGAGAATAATCAGTATCAGAGGAAAAAACTAATCAGATCAGGACTGGGGACACTGGTCTCTCGTCAGCGTCTCTGTGACTGGAGACTGGGAGCCCTGGGTGGCCTCACAGGTCACAGAGCCTGCATTTGTCCACTGGTCTGCAGGGATCTTCAGGGTGCTGCTCCAGCTGTAGCGTCCGTCCTTGTCCAGCACCCCGGGACTCCTGGTCTCCTCCCAGCTGCTGCTGCCGCTGCTGCTGCCGTCCACCTTCCAGGACAGAGTCCAGCCTGAGGGGAAGCCCTTGTTGGCCAGACACATGAGTGTGACCTTGTCCTTCCTCTGTTCCAAACTGGACGGGGGCAGAACCGTCAGTGTGGGACGGGCATCACCTACAATAGGAGACAACAATCAGAGGACACAGCTGTCAATCAGGCAGCAGACAGTTGGACACCTTTACTGTGTGACATTTTGTCCTTGAAGGAGTTTCTGTCAGACGGTCTTTCTGCTCCACCAGTCACTGACTCACACATTGTTTCACTTCCCTTCAAGAAACCTCTCATGCAGATCAGGACAGAGACAAACATCAGACACTTTGACCTGAAATATGTCACATTAAACTGTTTCATCCAAATCAGGACGAATCTTCACCCTCACGAGTTTAAACATAAAGACAACAATCACATGTTCTTCACATGGATTTCAGTCCGATTCAAACAGAATAAACGTGAACACGAAATACAATAAAGTCACGAGAGATTTGTCACAGTTTCAAACATCAGTAGTTATCGTTACTCTGTTCTAATTTAGTGGAAACAAGTCCAGTTTAAAGAGATTCTCAAACAGTTTTCAATGTGGTGGTAAATGAAAACGTTTAGAAATATTTAGACAGTTGGATTAAAGGAGTTTAAATGTGACCCTGACAGGAACATGGAAAGACAAGTTTAGTAAAACTGCTCTGAGTTCAGCTCCATGATGAAGGTGGGGGAATAAAAACACAGATACTGAATCTGTTCCAACTCAAACAAGATCGTTTCAAACTCGACTTTACAATCATTTATTTTGTGTCAGTGACACAAAGTGACTGAGTCGTCGTATAAAAACCTCTGACTGTACAGAGACACGACTCTGACTTTGACAAACTGAACTAAAGCTGCAACATCTCAACATGTCACTTCAGCAATAACTGGTTTTACTGGTTTATCCACTGGATTAATATTTTATATTTCTTACAAACAGTTTTTAAATTCCTGCTTCTAAAGCAGACGTGGTCTCTTATTATATTGAAAATATTTTGTACCAAGTAACATGAAAATGAAATTATTTGACCCGAAACACTGAATAACAAAGAAAAAAAGCTGCTGAAGTAAAAGAGTTTTTAAACATTTCACTTACTTCCAACATCCAGTCTGGTTCCTCCACCGAACGTCCACCACAGTGATACAAAGTGACTGAGCCGTCGTACAAAAACCTCTGACTGTACAGAGACACGGCTCTCTGACTTTGGAACAAACAAACTCAGATAAATTAGTCGATGGTTGTAAACACGTCTCAGCTGAAAACTCACAATAACCTTTAAAATGTCTTTAATTCTATACTAATAATTTAACTATATAAATTTTGTAATTTCAAATACTTCACTATGTATAAATCTTCAAATTATTGCATAGTCAGTTTTCAAATTTCCTATACAAAAAGAGACAACAGCATGTTTGAGAAAAAAAAAAGGATATGAAGATAAAAAACTGATTGATTCTTTTACAAACACAGAAAGTCATTAACAGATACAAACTAAGCTGGTTTCAACTCAAAATATAACCAAAAGTCATTTAGCATAACTAGCAGCTAACTGTAACTCACTATTAGCACAACACTAATGTACATTGAAAATCACCTAGACATGCTACAGCAATTAGCATCGTAACGTTTTATTGTCATTTTAGGTGAAACAAACTAAACCATTTTAAAATAAACACATGTTATAAAACCAAACAGACTGAGAACTTACAGATATATGTCCTTTAAGGACTGATGGAAAAGTTAGAACATCTGAATAAACTCTCATGGTGCTGAAAACGTCCAATCAAATATAGAAATAGAAACGATTCACTCAAACTGACCATGTGCTATAAATTTAAAGGGACTTTCTCTCATTAAATCTTGATAAAGTGATGCAAGAGCTCAGAGCTGATTGAAAATTCATCCTAGTGCTGCTTTGCTTAAACTCTCTGCCACGACTGCTGGACATCAAGCACAGCACTTTGGGATACTGGACGACAACAAGTCCGCACAAGTCTGCTCCTAGAACACGCTCGATAAAATGGGTGAAGCAAGAATATTTCCAGGTATTTGATTTGTAGTTGTTACATGCGAACTTTGAACTGGCATAGTGCTTGGGGCGATGACGAATGACGTTTCACAAGTTCGCGACAATGCGAGTACAGGCTAGAATCCATTTTGAGAAATGCCAGACAGACAATGTGGCAAGAACTGTGGTGAGAGTTGGATTTAAATAGGCAGGGGCACAGGTGAAATAAATCAGACTTAACGAGGCGGGTGAAGAGACCGAAAAGACTGAAGAAAGGAAATAAGGCTGCGGGGCTCCTCAATAAAAGCAGGGCACAGGAAGTAAAGGGTTTCAGGACTAAAGATATAAAGTTATGTCATTTTATGTCATGTGCGGGACCATAAAATGAGTATAGGTACTGGATTGTTACGATATTTATGAAAACATAATTTCTATCATAGTTAAAACTGAAATTTCATTGTAAACGAAAGTTTTAAGTTGAGAAAAATGTTAGTGTGATTAAATAAGCACTGTAAATGTGATAAAAGAAATCAACCAATGTTGCAGCAATCTATAGAATTATGTACTAAAGTAAAACACAGTTTAAAGATTCAACAGTACAGTTCACATTCAGTCTGGTTTCGACACTGAACATGTACCACAGTGGAAAAAAGTTATTGAGTCGTCGATTTTAAAATGTGTGAATGTACAGAGACATAACTGACTATGAATCAAACAAACTCAACAACCAAAGTGTTTGTATAAAAAAGTCAGTTGCTGTAAAAACATCTATAAACATTTCGTCACAAATATCCTGAAATTGATAATATACCTTTAAATATGCACTATATTAATTTCCAACCCAATTCATGTTAACAAAACTGGATAAAAAAAGAAGAATTATATATAAATGTACAAAAAACCTACCAAAATCTTTTTAATCGATACTCTGATACACACATTGATAATGATAAAACACTGATAATCAGCCTGATCATATTGATCCTGATCATTTGCATAGAGGCACTTTGCATCGGCAGCACCATGCTCCAGTGCTCTGGGAGACTTTATAGTCCTGAGAGTTGGACACTGGATGACTGACAGCTGTCCTTCACGACAACAGAAGCCACAGAAATCGTCCTCATCCAAAACATGACTCTGATCTCCGTCCTCATCTGGACTCTCCTCTGCTGCTGCTTCACAGGTAAAGTCCAGAGAATCCAACTCGTCTCCTCGATCAACATCCGTCCCTCATAAATGAAGCCCACAAAACCATAATGCTGCTTGATGTTTGTGTCTCTGTGTCCTCAGAGTCCAGAGGTCAGGTCACTGTGACTCAGCCTGGAGCAGTGAGCTCGGCTCTGGGAGGAACCGTCACCATCAGATGTAAAACCAGTCAGAATGTGCATGGTGGGAGCTACTTGCACTGGTACCAACAGAAAGACGGAGAAAGACCCAAACTGCTCATTTATATCACTAGCATTCGAGACTCAGGGGTTCCTGAGCGTTTTTCAGGCAGTGGATCAAACTCTGACTTCACTCTGACCATCAGTGGAGTCCAGACTGAAGATGCAGCAGTTTATTACTGTCAGAGTTATCATGAAATCAGCAGTCAAGCTGTGTTCACACAGTGAAAAAGCGTCGTACAAAAACCTCCCTCAGTCAGACTGAAATGAAACTGAAGTGATGCTGCAGCTGGAAGCTACTGCAGAGACTGACACACTTCACTGAATGTTCACAAACACACACACACACTTTAAACACTAATAAGTTATTATCAGTATAAATTAAATTTGTCTTAGTGTCTGATAAGTGTGTTATCACATCCTTCTCTCATTTGCCAACGTACAGAAAGATCTAATCTTAGACCATTAATGAGAAAAGACTTTGACCTCAGCTTCTTACTGGACGACTATTTTTCTGTATCCTGTTAAAACATACGACACATTTGCAGTAGAACCTTTGAGATCAAAGATGGTCCAAACTAAACTTCAAGTCAAACTTTAAGATAAATTTTCATTTAATAATGAAATTATTAAAGTGCTGTGACCTCACTTGCTGAGGCAACTTCCTTTATTCAACGTGTTCGACAATAAGACAACTGGATTATATCATATGATTAGATTTTCTTCCACAGATGCAAAGTCTGTCTTGAATTCCCATTATTCTGAACATTTACATCTAAACGTTTTAGAAAATTATGAACACTGAGCTGAGAAAGACCATGTGATTTATTCCAAAGCTCCAGAAAACACCTTTACATTTGAAGGTAGAAGCTCTTTGGACTGATGGGAATCATCATTAAGGACAGCTGACTCAGTGGCAGGAAGTTTTATATTAAACTGGAAACAAATTATGTTCACTTAATGAGCCTGTATTTATAAGAACATATTTTTGAGACCACATTGATGTAGCATCCACTTTCTGTGTGATGAAAGCCAGAACCGGGGTTACACCCCCCCCCCCCCCCTTGAAGTTTAGGTGATTCCTTAACTGTCTTCAAAGATAAGAGAACTGAAAGTCTTTTGTTCTCCTCAACCTCCCCACATCTGTTTTCAACAATCACAGACAAAATCAACATCCCTGCCTGGCACCTCAGCCATTAACACTAATCCGCGAAGAACCATCCATGGAGTCATCTCTTAAATCACACTTGTAAATCTCCCTTATCAGATCCAATTAGCCGACCAAAAGGAAACAGACTTTGGAATATAAAACTTGTCTTCTGGACTCTTAAACTCAGAAACTAGATGAACCAAATTTCCATTGTGCATGTGATGTGTACCACCATGTTCAGGAGAAGCTATGCAACAGTTTGGTGTAACTCTGGGTGTTCTAAGTTGAAAACTCACGAAGTTACAAATTAGAGGATTTTAACCAGGAGTGACGGAAAGAGTAACACGGCACAACATTGTATCTGCTGGGGGAAATTATAGGTATTCTAGGCAAGGTTCAGTACGTCGTAGACCGTTTTTCATTCTGTTTATCGGTATAAAGTTAAAATTTAAATGTCATACTCTTTTATCAATTCTGTACAATACACCTGCATCTTGCCTACACCTGTATACACCCGCTCAGATACTAAATGTGATCATGTTATGTTTTAGTAATTCCACGCTACGATCTGTGACTCCTCCTGCGGTAAGCGTATTGCGTCACTTCCTGTTTCTTCACACTGTTTCGGGTCTCTGCCGAAGGATTGTTCACTGGTTAATCGTAGCTTTTGTTTTCTAAATCAGTGACTTATCTGTGTATAAACTATCACTTGGGCATAAGATTTGTTTACGCAAACACCTGCTCTCCTGAAATAACTTAACAAACTAGCTAACGCTAACTAAACCTAATTGATCTAGCCTCGTTAGCCTAGCACCTAGCAATGGCTTCTCCGTCTCCTTCTGTCTCTCCTCTGACTTGCTCTGTCTGCCACATGTTTAGTTTTTCCTCGGCCTCCTTTAGTGATAACGGTACTTGTAATAAATGTGAGGTTATTGCAGCTCTGGAGGCGAGGATCTCTGAATTGGAAGCTCGGCTCCGCACCATGACAAACAATCCAGCTAGTCAGGCCCCGGTAGCTGGTGCGGACCAACCTAGCATAGCCACTGTTAGCTTAGCCACTGTTAGCTGTTCCCCAGCAGTACCCAAGCAGCCGGGAAGCCAGGCCGGCTGGGTGACGGTTCGTAAGCGATCTAATGCTAAACAGACGCCCCAGGTTCACCACCAGCCAGTTCACGTTTCCAATCGATTTTCCCCACTCAGCGACACACCCGCTGAGGAACGAACTCTGGTAATTGGCGACTCCATAGTCAGAAACGTGAACTTAGAGACGCCAGCGGCCATAGTCCAATGTTACCCTGGGGCCAGAGCGGGCGACATCGAATCCTATTTGAAGCTCCTGTCTAAGGATAAACGTAGATACCGTAAGATCATTATTCATGCAGGAACAAATGACGCCCGATTACGCAAATCGGAGGTCACTAAAACGAATATTGAATCGGTGTGTAACTTTGCAAAGACAATGTCGGACTCCGTAGTTTTCTCTGGACCCCTGCCAAATCTGATCAGTGACAACATGTACAGCCGCATGTCGTCATTCAACCGCTGGCTGTCTAGGTGGTGTCCAGCAAAGCGATGTGGGCTACATAGACAATTGGAAAAGTTTTTGGGGAAAACCTAGGCTTATTAGGAGAGACGGCATCCATCCTACTTTGGATGGTGCTCTCTCTTATCAAAAAATATGGCTGATTTTATTAGACAACCAAAAGATTGACAATCCAGAGTTGAGCCTAGGGACGCAGAGATCCAGTCCTACACGCCTCTCTGCAGTATCCTTACCGCCGTTACCCCCACAACTCCCACATTCCTATAGAAACTGTGTCTGTTCCCGATTAACTAAATTTTACAAACTAAAAATGATCACAAGAGGAGTTAATCATAATAACTTAATAAAAATCAGGACTGCTCCTCTTACTGAACAAAAACTAAAACACTTAAATGTGGATTATTAAATATCAGATCTCTCTCATCTAAATCTCTGTTAGTAAATGACTTGATAAGTGATCATCAATTCGATTTATTTTGTCTCACCGAAACTTGGTTGCAGAAGGAAGAATATGTCAGTTTAAATGAGTCAACCCCCCCAAGTCATATTAACTATCATGTTCCTAGAAGCTCAGGCCGAGGTGGAGGAGTAGCAGCAATTTATCACTCAAGCTTACCGATAAACCCTAGACCTAAACATAGTTATAACTCATTTGAGAGTCTTACTCTGAGACTTTCACACCCAAGTTGGAAAACTCAAAATCCACTTCTATTTGTTATCGTGTATCGTCCTCCAGTCCCTTATTCTGAATTTTTGACTGAATTCTCTGATTTTCTAGCCGACTTAGTGCTTAGTGCAGATAAAGTCATCATAGTGGGCGATTTTAACATTCATGTAGATGCTGACAGTAACTCCCTCAACACAGCATTTACTTCATTATTACATTCAATTGGTTTCTCTCAAAATGTAAAAGAACCCACTCACTGTTTTAGTCACACCCTAGACCTTGTCCTTGCATACGGTATTGAAATTGATAAACTAACAGTATTTCCTCATAATTCTGTTCTCTCTGACCATTTCCTAATAACATTTGAATTTAGTTTATTGGACTTCACGGCAGCTAGAAAGAAGTTTTGCTTCAGTAGGTGTTTATCTGAAAACACTGTGAACAAATTTAAGGAAATGATCCCTTCATCATTTACTTCAACATGTACTGATATAACTGAGAGTAGCCTCATTAACTGTACTCCTGTACAAGTTGATTACCTTACTGATAATTATGCAGCATCTTTACGTTCCATACTTGATAGTGTTGCCCCTTTAAAAAAGAAGGCAGTAATTCTGAACAGGTGATCTCCATGGTATAGCTCGCACACCCGCAATTTAAAGCAGGCGTCACGAAGATTAGAAAGGAAGTGGCGTTCCACTCATTCACAAGAATCACGCCTAGCCTGGAAAAAGACTTTATACTTATACAAATTAGCCTCCGTGAAGCCAGAACAGCTTATTATTCATCACTAATAGAGGAAAACAAGAACAACCCCCGGTTTCTTTTCAGCACTGTAGCCAGGCTGACTAAGAGCCATAGTTCAGTTGAGACTAGTTTTCCCTCAACGCTATGTAGCACTGACTTCATGACCTTCTTCACAAACAAAATCATAGCTATTAGAAATAAAATTCACCAGACCCTCCCCACAAATACAACAGAATTAGAATCATCAGCAAGTCCTCAGTCCCTTTTAGACTGCTTTGTGCCCATAGACCTTGCTGAATTAACTTCAACTATTATGGCATCTAAACCAACAACATGTCTGCTAGACCCTATTCCAGTTAGACTGCTCAAAGATGCTCTACCCTTATTAGACACGTTCGTATTAGATATCATTAATCTATCTTTACAAACAGGATATGTACCAAAGGTTTATAAGATAGCTGTAATCAAACCTCTACTTAAAAAACCTAGTCTGGATCCAGATGTCTTGGCCAATTACAGACCAATATCCAATCTCCCTTTTATTTCTAAAATACTTGAAAAAGTAGTTGTAAAGCAATTATGTGACCACCTGCAGAAACGACTTGTTTGAAGAATTTCAGTCAGGATTTAGAGTTCATCATAGCACAGAAACCGCACTGATTAAAGTCACCAATGATCTTCTTCTGAATTCAGATAACGGACTTGTCTCTATACTAGTTCTGCTAGATCTTAGTGCTGCATTTGACACCATTGATCACAGAATATTATTACAGAGACTAGAACATGTAATTGGAATTAAAGGAACAGCACTAAATTGGTTTAAATCGTATCTATCAGATAGATTCCAATTTACTCACGTTAATGATGAATCTTCGACATACACAAAAGTTAGTTATGGAATTCCACAAGGCTCTGTATTAGGACCAATACTCTTTACTCTATATATGTCTCCCTTTGGCAACATTATTAGAAAACACTCTGTAAATTTTCACTGCTACGCTGATGACACGCAGTTATATCTATCTATGAAACCAGATGAAACAAATAAATTAATCAAACTACAAGCATGTCTTAAAGATATAAGGGACTGGATGACGTATAATTTTCTTCTTCTAAACTCAGATAAAACTGAAGTTATTGTATTTGGGCCTAATAGTCTAAGAGACATGTTTTCTAACCATATCGCTACTTTAGACGACATAACTCTTGCCCCAGTAGTACTGCAAGGAATCTTGGAGTCATTTTTGACCAGGATTTGTCATTTACCTCACAGATAAAGCAAATCTCTAGAACAGCCTTCTTCCACCTACGGAACATTGCCAAAATTAGGAGCATCCTGTCCCAAGGCGATGCTGAAAAATTGGTTCATGCATTTGTTACTTCTAGATTGGACTATTGTAATTCTCTACTTTCAGGCTGCCCCAGTAACTCTCTAAAAAGCCTCCAAGTAATCCAAAATGCTGCAGCAAGATTACTGACTGGCATTGGTAAGAGAGATCATATTTCACCTTCATTAGCTTCTCTCCATTGGCTTCCAATTAAATGAAGAATAGAATTTAAAACCCTTCTTCTTACCTATAAAGCTTTAAACGGCCAAGCCCCATCATATTTAAAAGATCTCTTAGTACCATATCATCCTACTAGACCACTTCGGTCCCAAAATGCAGGCCTACTTGTGGTTCCCAGAATTTCCAAAAATAGAATGGGAGGCAGAGCCTTTAGCTATCAAGCTCCTCTCCTTGGAACCAGCTCCCAGTCCAGATTCGGGAAGCAGACACCCTCCCTATTTTTAAGACTAGGCTCAAAACCTTCCTTTTTGATAAAGCTTATAGTTGGTTATAGTCATGCTGCTATAGGCTTAGACTGCTGGGGACTCTGCACTGTGCCACTTCCTCTTCTCTTCATTCTCTCCTCTCACCCCACATCTATAATGTCACCACTGTATGACATTAACTCTGTGTCTTCTTTGTCCCGTAGTCGTCTCTCTCCCTCTCTTTCCCCCTCTCTCTCTCCCTGTCCACAGGTGTCCCCGGATTTGGCGCTGTGTGTCCTCCAGTGTGCAGCTACTGGTCCTATTAACCTGCTCAATGTTTTGTTGTTGCTTTTGTTGCTCTGTTCTTTTCTCTCTCCACTTTCCACTCTGCCCAACCGGTCAAGGCAGATGGCCGTCCTCCCTGAGCCTGGTTCTGCTGGAGGTTTCTTCCGTTAAAGGGAGTTTTTCCTCTCCACTGTTGCCTATGGCTTGCTCAAGGGGGATTTGTTGGGTTTTCTCTACCTGTTTGTATAGTCTTGACTTTATTATGTAAAGTGCCCTGAGATGACCTTGTTGTAAATTGGCGCTATATAAATAAAGTTGAATTGAATTGAATTGAATTGATCTGTTAATTATGCCGATAATGTAGGAAAATTATGAATCGGTGTATGCTATCATTTTATTAATAAGGGTCAAACAAACTGATTTGATTTGCCATAAGTCTTGGATGTTGCCTGCTTCGTTTTATCCATGCGGACCAACATATCTATGTATGTTAGGAAAAGATTTTTGTGAACTTCATGTCTTCGATCACATCGTTAAAACGTTGAACTGTTATGATGTTTCAAATTACATAAGAAATATGATGTCATTTAATTGTGTGAAGCATTTTGGGCCTAGTGAACGGAGATTTAGTTAAATTAAACTTCAAATGGAATTAAACTCTTAAGAAAGCTCAGTGCAGGAGGTGGGACTTTTATGCTCTTCGCGGTAAATTCAAATGACAGGCGAGCACGTCCCTCTCTTTGAAACTCACAGAATACCCAGGTAGAAAAAGAAGAGATTTCCTTTGTTCGCTCTCTTCTCTTAAAAATTCCTCTTCAATTCGCGCTTCATCTGCGCGCTCTCCATTTAGATTTTCTTTGTGTGACGGGACACACTCTCGTTACATATAGATAATTATAAGTTTTTGTGACATCCTTTTTAAACCTAAATTCCAAGGAAACTTTGATTTTTGTTTTGTATGAATAGGTAGATAATCTCACTATTCCTGCCGAACCTCGCCAAGATTTTTATTCAATATTCTATTTTGCCTTTTATAGAATTGACTAAATTGGCCTAGCTCAATATCTGGGTTCCAGCCGTTCCCTTTTTACAAAATTGAACTGAGACTGAGACGACCAACGGACTTCAGATTCCTCCAACTTTGATCCGAGTTGCCCAGCTGACCAGGTGCCATCGTTCGGGCAACCGTGAGACGGACAATCCTCGCTCTGGGAGCGACCCTGCCGGTGACGAGGAACCACATCTCACCCTTCGGCCGCGGAGCGGTACCGACTTGCGCCGAGTCCGGCAGAACGTCGGCTGCAGCTAAAGGCAAGAGAAATACCTCTTTACTTCATGAAAGTCTGGGGTCTGAACAGTCTCTAAAATAAGGGAGCCCTTTTCTAAAATTACTAGCATTTCTTCCATTAATTAGAACTGAATAGCAATTATCCTTCGTCATTTTGGTCCCAAAATTATCACACCTATATGCACACTTGGTTCATTTATCTATTCATTTATAATTGGTTGTTTCATGTTGGTAATCTGTTCATTTGTTCATTCATTACTTATATCCATACACATATTCCCATTCATCTATATTCACTGTAGTAGTAGAGTAACAAATAATTGAAAAGAACTGGTTCTGTGTTTGTCCTTCTTCAGATAAGCAGACGAGTCACTGATACGGTAAAGAATTCACGATATAGACTGATTTTGGGTTAAATTGTCGCTTACTTAATTCTATTTGTCACTTTGGACCATCAGCGGTTCAGATAATATAGTAATCATAGCGTGATTCGGCTCAAACGAATCTGGTGCCCCTAAATTTGAGGAAATTAATGCTTTTGTATTAATATCAAATCACTCAAAACGAACGAGTTCGCTACATTGATATGCTGATAATGTTTACATACATCATTTTGATAAATGCTTTCTAATGTCTACCACTGGCACAGTCTGATAATAAATGTTTGATAAACTTAAAAGTCTATGATTAAGACTCATGATTATCTTTATGGCAAAAATAATTTTAAGTTCATTTTTAACTTCTGGACTAAGTTGGCTTTAGTAGGACTGGTGCTAATGGATCTATCTACAAAAGAAAAAGTAAAAAAAGATTCAAAGAAACTGATTTTATTGGACTGAAATTATCATTGTTTAAAAAGCAACAAAACATTATTAGTTCAACTTCTAATTTGACACTTTTCCAAAAAAACAAACACACAAACAGCAGAGTGAGAGCGGTAGCAGAGCCCCGATAACGCAGATCAGGACTGGGAGCACTGGTCTCTTGTCAGCATCTCTGAGACCGGAGTCTGGGAGCCCTGGGTGGCCTCACAGGTGACGGCATGCACCTTCCCCACTGGTCTGCAGGGAGAGTCAGGGTGCTGCTCCAGCTGTAGAGGTCGTTCTTCCCCCGCACTGCAAGGCTCACGCTGTCCTCCCAGTTCACTCTGTTGCATCCGTCCATCCTCCAGGGCAGACTCCAGTCAGAGGGGAAGCCCCCGTGGGCCAGACAAATAAGTGTGACATTCCCCTGCTGCAGATCCTTACTGGAGGGGGGCAGCACAGTCAGGGTGGGACGGACATCACCTACAGTAGGAGACACAGAGCAGACGGTTGGACACCTTTACTCTTTGATTTTCCTCTTTAAGGACTTTCTGTCAGATGGTTTTTCTGACTCACACATTGTTTCACTTCCCTTTAAAAACCTGAGACACATCAAACTACAAGAGAAACAAATATTTCACGTAATTTTTCAGTATTTTACTTACATTTATTTGACTAAAGTTGAGAAACTATCAAAAAAAATTGTCATTATTAGGTGATTTACATCAGTCAAATAAAACTTCACTCGACACAAAAACTTCAACCTAAACTGATGAAATTATATTCAATATACAACAAAAACTTCCAAATTCCAGTTTGGTTCCTCCACCGAACGTCCACCACAGTGATACAAAGTGACTGAGTCATCGTACAAAAACCTCTGACTGTGCAGAGACACGGATCTCTGACTTTGGAACAAACAAACTAAAACGTCTCATTGTGTAAAACATAAGAACATTGAAAAACAATTAAACACTAGACAGTAGTGAACGGATGGCACGAGTTGTTAAAAAACTTCCATTTCAAATGAAAAAACTGAAGTTCACAAACTTTCTAGATTAATGTGTTGAAGGAGCATTTCTCGTAATGCAAGTCCCTGAATATGAAATTTGAGTGAAAGAAATGTTTGAAATTAAAACATTTTAAAAATATCTAAAGACAACATGATACACTAAAACAACCACTCCAACTGTAATAAAAACTCAAAATCAGCTTCAATGATGCACCAATGTCACCAATTATTAAAAAAATAGAAAACAGAATCTGTAGAATTGATAGTTTAAAGACTAAAAAGTGAAATTAAAATCCAGTCTGGTTTCTGTACTGAGCAGGTACCACAGTATTACAACGTCACTGAATCATCATATATAAACTTCTGACTTTGAATGACACAAAATCATCTACTCAGGTTTTTGCACTTTGTTGTCAGCTGCTGTAAAATTGAACAGAAAACATAACGCCCCAAATTTCCTGAATGTACCTTTTTCACCTTTATATATAGTGTCTAACATGTCTAAATTCATGTTGGTGCCTCATGCAGCAGATTTTAATAAATATGTCCAAAATATTTAAAATGTTAATCAATAATTTAATAAACTGATTGATAATCAGCCTGATCAGACGGATTTGAGTCATTATTTCTATAGAGCCACTTTAAATCATGAAGCTGTAAAATTCAATTAAATAACGTTCTCCTTATTACTACTGCTACATTATTATCATTATTATTATTAAAAACCTGATTGATCCAGTGATAATCAGCCTGATCACATTGATCCTGATCATTTGCATAGAGGCACTTTGCATCAGCAGCACCATGCTCCAGTGCTCTGGGAGACTTTATAGTCCTGAGAGTTGGACACTGGATGACTGACAGCTGTCCTTCACGACAACAGAAGCCACAGAAATCGTCCTCATCCAAAACATGACTCTGATCTCCGTCCTCATCTGGACTCTCCTCTGCTGCTGCTTCACAGGTAAAGTCCAGAGAATCCAACTGGTCTCCTCTATCAACATCCGTCCCTCTGAAATGAAGCCCACAAAACCATGATGCTGCTTGATGTTTGTGTCTCTGTGTCCTCAGAGTCCAGAGGTCAAGTCACACTGACTCAACCTGGAGCAGTGAGATCTGATCTGGGAGGAACCACGACCATCACATGTAAAACCAGTCAGAATGTGTATGGATCAGATCGGTTAGCCTGGTACCAACAGAAAGATGGAGAACGACCCAAACTGCTCATTTACTATATTAGCACTCGACAATCAGGGATTCCAGCTCGTTTTTCAGGCAGTGGATCAAACTCTGACTTCACTCTGACCATCAGTGGAGTCCAGACTGAGGATGCAGCAATTTATTACTGTCAGAGTCTTCACAGCATCAACAGTCAGTGGGTGTTGACACAGTGAAAAATCGTCGTACAAAAACCTCCCTCAGTCAGACTGAACAGAAACTGAACTGATGCTGCAGCTGGAAGCTACTGCAGAGACTGACACACTTCACTGAATGTGCACAAACACCAAATGATTGTTAAACATCATTCACTGTGTGTAATAAGATCAACATTAATATAATCCAAAACAACTTCAGCATCTTGCCAAAGCACATTTTGAGATGAACAAAAGGAGCTGGAAATTGATCATGTGAATATTGAACAATCTACTCCACATCTAAACCCACAACTTCCTGAAATATCAGCATGTACGCTGATGACATCCTACTATTTAATAGAAACAATTCTCCTCTTCCTTTCTTTTTTATTTTAGTGTTAATTCTATCTGATCGTTCCCTGACACAAACAGGTACCGTCAGAATTAGCATGTGACGCAAACGTACGGGTCAAAGTGACACTTTCTGATGCCTCAGGAATGGGAACGAGCTCTACTGACTCATGTCACTTAGAGACACGAAAATCCACGACTACAGTTCTTTGACACATATAACTGAAGTCTTTTTAATCAGTTCCCTGGAAACGTGTTCAGTGATGAACTGGTTTTTATTGACAGGACATGTCAAATATTTCAAAAAACAACATACCACAGTCCGGGTGAGTCAGGTCAGGACCAGGAACATGTTCTTCATCCACTGGTCTGCAGGGATTATCAGGATGCTGCTGTCAGATAAAGAAACATAACCTCCCTCTGCTGCAGCCTCTCATTTGAGGGGAGCAGCACATTCAGGGTGGTACAATTGAGATGACAAAACAGTTTCAGAGACGCTGGGAGTTTGGTTGTGTGACGGCTTGAGCCAGATTTGGTTTGGCCTGTGTCCATGTGTGGTTGGCTCTTCTGTTTTCCTTGCCTTCCAGGGAGCCAGAGGGCGGAGCTGTGCATTAGATATGCAGTAAACCTGTGTCAACTGGGTTTGAGAGTCCTATAAAGGAGGCCCCAAAGATCTACTCGCGCTCATCCCGAGCCTGCCTGATGTGTTCATCTTCTGTCCTGCTTGCATCCAGACACCCACTATGCACATTCTCATCCAACACTGCATGCAACACTGATTTGCTCATAAACACCAATTTGTAATTTCATACATTAAATTAAAACACGAATTACTGTAGAACCTTGTGTGGCCTCCCTCCTTTGTCACATACTGTCGAGCCAGGTTGTTGCGGATGAAACTGGTTTTGATTTGATCCATCTCTCCATCATTTTGAAGCCGTTGACTAAATTATGGAGGACAGTGTACAGGCTTTCAGCTGAAGTTTGAATATTTCATCTGATTTTAAATATTCTACGAAGACGTTTGACATTTTTTCATATCATTGCTGTAAACTGGTCTTCATTTAGTTTTAAATGTGTTTTTGACAAAAATGGGCTGAAATGAAAGTTTTTTGCAGGTGGTGAAGTATGAAGGAGGAAACACGTAGGTGAACATAGAGTCAGTTTCATCGACAGCATGAAAAGAAAAGTAACGTTCCAAAACAAATGTTTAACTCAATAACTAACAGAAAAGCCTTTTTAAAGAATTGATTACAAAGAGCAGGATTTGTCATTTAGCTCACACATAAAACAAACCTCTAGAACAGCCTTCTTCCACCTAAGGAACATTGCCAAAATTAGGAGCATCCTATCTCAAAGCGATGCTGAAAAACTGGTTCATGCATTTGTTACTTCTAGATTGGACGACTGTAATTCTCTACTTTCAGGCTGCCCCAGTAACTCTCTAAAAAGCCTTCAATTAATTGGATTGGTAAGAGAGATCATATTTCACCTTCATTAGCTTCTCTCCATTGGCTTTCCATTAAATGTAGAATAGAATTTAAAACTCTTCTTCTTACCTATAAAGCTCCATCCTACCTCAAAGATCTCCTAGTACCAGATCATCCTAATGGACCACTTCGGTCTCAGAATGCAGGCCTACTTGTGGTTCCCAGAATGGGAGGCAGAGCCTTTAGCTATCAAGCTCCTGTCCTGAAGCAGACACCCTCTTTGCTTTGAAGACTAGTCTCAAAACCTTATAGATAGTTCTAGTCCTGCTGCTATATACTTTGACTGCTGGGGGACCAACCCCTCATGCACTGAGACACTTCTCTCAGCCCACATTTATATGTCACCACTATATGAGATTAACTCTTTGTCTTCTTTCTCCCTTGGGCGTCTGTCTCCCTTTCCGTCTCCCTCCCTCTGTCCCTGTCTTCAGGTGTCCCCGGCTTTGGAGCTGTGTCTTTTCCACTACTACTGGTCCTACCAACCTGCCCAATGTTTTCCCCAGCCGGTCAAGACAGATGTCCGCCCACCCTGAGCCTGGTTCTGCTGGAGGTTTCTTCCCTTAAAGGGAGTTTTTCCTCTCCACTGTTGCCTATAGCTGCTCAAGGGGGATTTGTTGAGTTTTCTCTAAACGTCTGTATAGTCTGGACTTTATTATTTAAAGTGCCTTGAGATGACTTTGTTATTATGAATAAAGTTGAATTCAATTCAATTCAATTCAACTTTATTTATATAGCGCCAATTTACAACAGGTTTCATAGATAGATATAACTGCGTGTCATCAGCGTAGCAGTGAAAATTTGTGTGCAGTGTTTTCTAATAATGTTGCCAAGGGGAGATATATATAGAGTAAAGAGCATTGGTCCTAATACAGAGCCTTGTGGAACTCCATAACTAACTTTTGTGTATGTCGAAGATTCATCATTAACATGAGTAAATTGGAATCTATCTGATAGATACGATTTAAACCAATTTAGTGCTGTTCCTTTAATTCCAATTACATGTTTTAGTCTCTGTAATAATATTTTGTGATCAATTGTGTCAAATGCAGCACTAAGATCTAGCAGAACTAGTATAGAGACAAGTCCATTATCTGAAGCCAGAAGAAGATCATTGGTGACTTTAATCAGTGCGGTTTCTGTGCTATGATGAACTCTAAATCCTGACTGAAATTCTTCAAACAAGTCGTTTCTGCGCAGGTGGTCACATAATTGTTTTACAACTACTTCTTCAAGTATTTTATAAATAAAGGGGAGATTGGATATTGGTCTGTAATTGGCTAAGACATCTGGATCCAGACTAGGTTTTTTAAGTAGAGGTTTGATTACAGCTACCTTATAAGCCTTTGGTACATGTCCTGTTTGTAAAGATAGATTATGATATCTAATACGAACGTGTCAAATAAGGGTAGAGCATCTTTGAGCAGTCTAACTGGAATAGGGTCTAGCAGACATGTTGTTGGTTTAGATGCCATAATAGTTGAAGTTAACTCGGCAAGGTCTATGGGCACAAAGCAGTCTAAAAGGGACTGAGGACTTACTGATGATTCTAATCCTGTTGTATTTGTGGGGAGGGTCTGGTGAATTTTATTTCTAACAGCTACGATTTTGTTTGTGAAGAAGGTCATGAAGTCATTGCTGCTCAGCGTTGAGGGAATACTAGTCTCAACTGAACTATGGCTCTTAGTCAGCCTGGCTACAGTGCTGAAAAGAAACCGGGGGTTGTTCTTGTTTTCCTCGATTAGTGATGAATAATAAGCTGTTCTGGCTTCACGGAGGCTAATTTGTATAAGTATAAAGTCTTTTTCCAGGCTAAGCGTGATTCTTGTGAATGAGTGGAACGCCACTTCCTTTTCCAGTTTTCGTGACGCCTGCTTTAAATTGCGGGTTTGCGAGCTATACCATGGAGATCGCCTGTTCAGAATTACTGCCTTCTTTTTTAGAGGGGCAACACTATCAAGTGTAGAATGTAAAAATGCTGCATAATTATCAGTCAGGTAATCAACTTGTACAGGAGGACAGTTAATGAGGCTACTCTCAGTTATATCAGCACATGTTGAAGTAATTGATGAAGGGATCATTTCCTTAAATTTGTTCACAGTGTTTTCAGATAAACACCTACTGAAGCAAAACTTTTTTCTAGCTGCTGTGTAGTCCAATAAACTAAATTCAAATGTTATTAGGAAATGGTCAGAGAGAACAGAATTATGAGGAAATACTGTTAGTTTATCAATTTCAATACCGTATGCAAGGACAAGGTCTAGGGTGTGACTAAAACAGTGAGTGGGTTCATTTACATTTTGAAAGAAACCAATTGAATGTAATAATGAAGTAAATGCCGTGTTGAGGGAGTTATTGTCAGCATCTACATGAATGTTAAAATCGCCCACTATGACGACTTTATCTGCACTAAGCACTAAGTCGGCTAGAAAATCTGAGAATTCAGTCAAAAATTCAGAATAAGGGACTGGAGGACGGTCCACAATAACAAATAGGAGTGAATTTTGAGTTTTCCAAATTGGGTGTGAAAGGCTCAGAGTAAGACTCTCAAATGAGTTATAACTATGTTTAGGTCTAGGGTTTATCAGTAAGCTTGAGTGATAAATTGCTGCTACTCCTCCACCTCGGCCTGAGCTTCTAGGAACATGATAGTTAATATGACTTGGGGGGGTCGACTCATTTAAACTAACATATTCTTCCTTCTGCAACCAGGTTTCGGTGAGACAAAATAAATCGAATTGATGATCACTTATCAAGTCATTTACTAACAGATTTAGATGAGAGAGATCTGATATTTAATAATCCACATTTAATTGTTTTAGTTTTTTTTTTAGTAAGAGGAGCAGTCCTGATTTTTATTAAGTTATTATGATTAACTCCTCTTGTGATAATTTTTAGTTTGTAAAATTAGTTGATTGGGGAACAGACACAGTTTCTATAGGAATGTGGGAGTTGTGGGGGGGTGACGGCGGTAAGGATACTGCAGAGAGGCGTGTAGGACTGGATCTCTGCGTCCTAGGCTCAACTCTGGACTGTCAATCTTTTGGTTGTTTAATAAAGTCAGCCATATTTTTTGATAAGACAGAGGCACCATCAAAAGTAGGATGGATGCCATCTCTCCTAATCAGCCTAGGTTTTCCCCAAAAACATTTCATTTTTACAGTTACATTTTAGTCATTTGGCAAATGCTTTTATCCAAAGCGACTTACAGAGTAATGGTACATGCATACATACATACATACATACACAGTAGTGATGGCTGCCACGCAGGGTGCTCATCACCACTGGGAGCAACTGGGGGTTCAGTGTCTTGCCCAAGGACACTTCGACATGTAGCAAGCAGGGACTAGGGATTGAACCACTGACCCTGTGGTCCATGGACGACTTGCCTCATGACAGATGTCATCACTGATCAGATTTGGCAGGGGTCCAGAGAGTCCAACATTGTCTTTGCAAAGTTACACACCGGTTCAATATTAGTTTTAGTGACCTCCGATTTGCATAATCGGGCGTCATTTGTTCCTGCATGAATAGTAAGAAGAATAATAATCTTACTATATCTACGTTTATCCGTAGACAGGAGTTTCAGGATTCGATTTCGCCCGCTCTGGCCCCAGGGTAACATTGGACTATGGCCGCTGGCGTCTCTAAGTTCACTTTTCTGACTATGGAGTCGCCAATTACCAGAGTTCGTTCCTCAGCGGGTGTGTCGCTGAGTGGGGAAAATCGATTAGAAACGTGAACCGGCTGGTGGTGAACCTGGGGCGTCTGTTCAGCATTAGATCGCTTACGAACCGTCACCCAGCCGGCCTGTCTTCCCGGCTGCTCAGGTAATGCTGGGGAACAGCTAACAGTGGCTATGCTAACAGTGCCTATGCTAGGTTGGTCCGCACCAGCTACCTGGGCATGACTAGCTGGATTGTTTGTCATGGTGCGGAGCCGAGCTTCCAATTCAGAGAGCCTCGCCTCCAAAGCTGCAAGAACCCTACACTTATTACGTATCAAGTACCATTATCACTAAAGGAAAAAACAATGAGTAAATGGGTTTGTTCGCCCTGCAGTTAACTCTAACCTGAAGAAAACTACTAAGTGCAAATTGTTGAAAAATAGTAAAATTAACAAACTATGAGCTGTATTAATTTAAATTAAATGTCAAATAATTAAGTCAGAACTGACGAGCTGGACATTTTTAAAACCACCAGTGGTTTGTTAAGAAGAGACATGACTTTAAATTTCCTTAAATAGTTTAACACACACAAAAACAAATTTGCATTAACTGTAATGAAGCAGGTTTTACAGACACAGGTTCAATTAATCTCATAATTATAAATTTATTTGTCATTTCCACAGAGACCTTAATATAAAAGCAATTATTTTATGGTAATAACGATTACTACACTTACACGATCTCATGCTTTAGTTTACACATATTTTTCAAGCAATCAAGTTGACTTTAATATGACTTGACCTACTGAAACTAGTACGACGGAATAAAATTATTTTACTGTGAACACCAGTCTCTCCTCAGTGTGTCTGATACCAGAGTCTCAAAGTCCTGGTTGGACTCACAAGTTCAAATTTATTTAGTTTGACGTTGAAGTTCATGTTTTATTTCTTTATTCATGAATAAAAGGCTCATGGATCCTGTTTAAGGGCAGAATTTAGTAACAGTGAATTTAATCTGTGTTCACTGTGTCTGAAACCAGAGTCTGAGACGCCTGTTCGGCCTCACAGGTCACAGAGTCCACCTTCCCCCACTGGTCCGCAGGGACTCTCAGGATGCAGATCCACCTGTAGAGGGCGTCCTTCTACATGCTGCTCCTCACTGAAGGGGGGCAGCACAGTCAGGGTGGGGACGACTGGACCCACTGCAGAGAAAGAGAACAAAGTGTAGAAACACTGGGAGTTTAGTGGAAGATGGTCTGAAGGTTTTCACTTCCTCTTTGACCTTAGTAACCATAGCAACTGATTGGCATCACTGATGAACCATGAAAACAGACGGTTTCAGGACTAAAGATAAAAAGTTAAGTCTCACTTAGTTCCACAGATGTGTCACAACTTATTCCTGTAAATTAATTAAATGATTTATTGTGAACTTGAAGACAAGAAAAAAAACAGAGAAACTCCTTCACTAAACTAAAAAGATCAAACTGACAGACACAAACACTGTGACGCTGTCGACCAACTTTAATGTTATTAACAATTAACACGTAACAACGTGTTTCAGCATGTAGCCTCCATCAGGGTCTGTTAGAAGTTCATAGTAAAAAAAGTCAAACTAATTATATTTAAAAATGAAAAACAACCAATCATATACAAACATATATCAGCCAATCAGAGACATTTAGAGGCGTTGGTGGGTAAATGGTCATGTGGTTTTTGGCCAATCAGCTTGACAAGTTGGCACAGAGTCCGTGGGCGTGTCTGGTGAGTGACACAGGTAAAATGTACATCAGGGTCTGTTAGATGGAGCCTGTAACTTAACATGTTAAAACTTAAGTTAAACGTCCAATTTCTTTAACTTAACAAGGTTTTAAAGTGTCTGCAGACAGCTGGATGAACTAAACATTCACTGTGAATATTTCAAATTACAAGTCAGCTAAAATGTTTCAGTAATGTTTACAGTTATGAAATAAAATTAAATGCAGAATTAGATACAACAGTACAGTTGACACCAACCTGGTTCCTGGACTGAACGTAGTAATAAAGCTTCAGACTCACTGACACTGATACAAACAAACTCCACAGTTCTGGAAGGTGATTGTAAAATTTTGTCAGTCGTTGTTAAAGTGACAAACATAATATTTTCCATGTGAATATAATGTACAGTTTATTTAATTTACAAATATGTTCATGTTAAAGGAAAGAAACAGCACATCGGATTGTTAAGATTGAGTTCAGGAATTAATGTGTCTAGAAAAATCTTTGGCCCATCCGTCTGGATTTCTAAATTAAGTTTTGAAAAATTCTTTATCAATATTCTGATAAAGTCATGAATTCATTGATAATCAGCCTGCTGGTTGTAAACACGTCTTGGCTGAAAACTCACAATAACCTCAAAATGTCTTTAATTCTACACTAATAATTTAACTATATAACATTTGTAATTTCATATACTTCACTATGTGTAAATCTTCAATTTATTGCATAGTCAGTTTCAGATTTTCTATATAAAAAGAGACAGCATGTTTGAGAAAAAAAAATGAAAATATGAAGATAAAAAACAGCCAAAATCATGATGGATTATTCCATTGATAACCAGCCTGATTGGAATGATCCAAAGTGATTCAACAAACACAGAAAGTCAATAACAGATACAAACTAAGCTGGTTTCAACTCAAAATATAAACAAAAGTCATTTAGCATAACTAGCAGCTAACTGTAACTCACTATTAGCACAACACTAATGTACATTGAAAATCACCTAGACATGCTACAGCAATTAGCATCGTAACGTTTTATTGTCATTTTAGGTGACACAAACTAAACCATTTTAAGATAAACACATGGCATAAAACCAAACAGACTGAGAACTTACAGATATATGTCCTTTAAGGACTGAGGGAAAAGTTAGAACATCTGAATTAACTCTCATTTTGCCGAAAACGTCCAATCAAATGTAGAAATAGAAACGATTCAGACAAACTGACCACGTTTTAGAAATCTAAAGGGATACTTTCTCGCATTAAATCTCATTAAATCTTGATAAAGTGATGCAAGAGTTCAGAGCTGATTGAAAATTCATCCTAGTGCTGCTTTGCTTAAACTCTCTGCCACGACTGCTGGACGTCAAGCACAGCACTTTGGGATACTTGACGACACCAAGTCGGCACAAGTCTGCTCCTAGAACACGCTCGATAAAATGGGTGAAGCAAGAATATTTCCAGGTATTTGATCTGTAGTTGTCAGATGCGAACTTTGAACTGGGATAGTTCTTGGCCGATGACGAATGACGTTTCACAAGTTCGCGAGAATGCGAGTACAGGCTAGAATCCATTTTGAGAAATGCCAGACAGACAATGTGGCAAGAACTGTGGTGAGAGTTGGGTTTAAATAGGCAGGGGGACAGGTGAAATAAATCAGACTTAACGAGGCGGGTGAAGAGACCGAAAAGACTGAAGAAAGGAAATAAGGCTGCGGGGCTCCTCAATAAAAGCAGGGCACAGGAAGTAAAGGGTTTCAGGACTAAAGATATAAAGTTATGTCATTTTATGTCATGTGTGGGACCATAAAATGAGTATAGGTACTGGATTGTTACGATATTTACGAAAACATAATTTCTATCATAGTTAAAACTGAAATTTCATTGTAAACGAAAGTTTTAACTTGAGAAAAATGAAAAAATGTTAGTGTGATAAAAAAATAATCACTGTAAATGTGATAAAAGAAATCAACCAATGCTGCAGCAATCCTTAGAATTATATACTAAAGTAAAACACAGTTTAAAGACTCAACAGTACAGTTCACATTCAGTCTGGTTTCGGCACTGAACATGTACCACAGTGGGAAAAAGTCACTGATCGTCGATTTTAAAATGTTTGAATGTACAGAGACATAACTGACTATGAATCAAACAAACTCAACAACCAAAGTGTTTGTATAAAAAAGTCAGTTGATGTGAAAACGTCTATAAACATTATGTCACAAATATCCTGAAATTGATAATATACCTTTAAATATGCACTACATTAATTTCAAACCTAATTCATGTCAATGTAACTGGATAAAAAAAGAAGAATTTGATATAAATGTACAAAAAAACTACCAAAATCTTTTTAATCAATACTCTGATACACACATTAATAATGATAACACACTGATAATCAGCCTGATCACATTGATCCTGATCATTTGCATAGAGGCACTTTGCATCAGCAGCACCATGCTCCAGTGCTCTGGGAGACTTTATAGTCCTGAGAGTTGGACACTGGATGACTGACAGCTGTCCTTCACGACAACAGAAGCCACAGAAATCGTCCTCATCCAAAACATGACTCTGATCTCCGTCCTCATCTGGACTCTCCTCTGCTGCTGCTTCACAGGTAAAGTCCAGAGAATCCAACTGGTCTCCTCTATCAACATCCGTCCCTCTGAAATGAAGCCCACAAAACCATGATGCTGCTTGATGTTTGTGTCTCTGTGTCCTCAGAGTCCAGAGGTCAAGTCACACTGACTCAACCTGGAGCAGTGAGATCTGATCTGGGAGGAACCACAACCATCACATGTAAAACCAGCCAGAATGTGTATGGTGGGAACCGTTTAGCCTGGTACCAACAAAAAGATGGAGAACGACCCAAACTTCTCTTTTATTATGTTAACAGTCGAGTGCCAGGGACTCCAAGTCGTTTTACAGATGGTGGATCAAACTCTGACTTCACTCTGACCATCAGTGGAGTCCAGACTGAAGATGCAGCAGTTTATTACTGTCAGAGTTATCATGAAATCAGCAGTCAAGCTGTGTTCACACAGTGAAAAAGCGTCGTACAAAAACCTCCCTCAGTCAGACTGAACAAAAACTGAACTGATGCTGCAGCTGGAAGCTACTGCAGAGACTGACACACTTCACTGAATGTGCACAAACACCAGCTCATATTTAAACTCTCTACACATCAGTCACTACATACTGAGCATGGACAGTATGTAGTATGGACAGTAATCTGTCAGTCCTTTAATTCCCACACTTATTTATTTAATTCAAACATTCACAAGTAAAATCATCCAAGTATATAACAGAGGCCAGATTCAAAATTTAGGAGTTTAACAAATTCAAGTCTTAATTTTCAGTAATATATTAGTTTCTAATTAGTGCGAGAGGTAGAGCTCAGAGTTCAAGTTTTCACATATGGTCAATATTTCAAAAAAATCAGTGAACCAGAGGCTTTGACAGAGCAGACAGAAGGAGACTGATATATTCAGACAACACAGTCAGAAAGGCTGGAAAGTCTGTGTAGGAGAGCAGACAATCTGGTAAATTATTGTATCAAACATGGAGGTTTTATAGGGAGCGAGGACAGTCCAGGTAAAAATGATCACGAAACAGGAAGTGAAACTGTTGTCTATGGCAATAAAATAAATTACACCTAAAGTTACAGCTATAAACACCGACTGTAGCCACTGTGTTACAGCAACATCAAAAACAATCACGAATATATTATAAAACCATTAAGTAATAAAGGGATTGATTTGTTGATTAAGGAACAGCCTGATCAGATTGATCCAGATCCTTGTTGGAGTCGGTGTGACCATTTCTGGTCATTTAAAGATGCTGGTGAACTTTTACACTGGCATCATTGAATCCATTCTTACTTCCGCCATCACAGTCTGGACAAAGCCAAGCTGCAGTCCGTCATCCACTCTGCTGAGAAGGTGATTGGCTGCAACCTCCCATTATCCAGGAGCTGTATGTCTCAGAGATGTGCAGCTAGGATCGCAGTCAGCCCATCTCGTCCCAGACACAAACTCCTTATGCCCCTCCCCTCTGGCAAGTGGCTCCGGTCCATCGACACCAGGACCTCATGCCACAAGAACATTTGCTTCCCCACTGCTGTCAGCCTGCTGAACAGTGGCCGAATCCCCCCCAGATAACTCCCCCCAACTTACAGACAATCACTTTAACTTCAAATATTCACTGTCTTACTTTTAATGTATTATAGTATTTGTGTAAATATTTCATGTTTAACATTTGTTGTGTGCCATGCCTACAACAAGACTAATTCCTGGTACTGTTAAGTGTTGTTAACTGTGCCTGGCAACAAACAATTTTCTGATTCTGATTAAATTTAATTGCTAATAAAAACAATTTAAAACAAATTCACCAAAAACAATTCTGAAACATTTTCAAGGCGTTTTTTCATAATTGCTAATTATTATTATAATTACTATTAAAAGAAACTGACTAACCAGATTAATCCAGGTCTCTGTTGGAGTGAATGTGATCATTTGCACAGAGTCACTTTTCAAATGGAGCACTGAGCTCTGCTCTGGGAGGAACCGTCAGCATCAGATGTAAAACTAGTCAGAATGTGTATAGTGGGAACTGTTTATCCTGGTACCAACAGAAAGATGGAGAACTCCCCAAACTGCTCATTTACCGCACTAGCAGTCGAGCATCAGGGGTTCCTGAGCGTTTTTCAGGAAGTGGATCAAACTCTGACTTCACTCTGACCATCAGTGGAGTCCAGACTGAAGATGCAGCAGTTTATTACTGTCAGAGTGTCCAGAGCATCAATAGCAAAGATGTGTTCACACAGTGAAAAAGCGTCGTACAAAAACCTCCCTCAGTGAGACTGAAGAGAAACTGAACTGATGCTGCAGCTGGAAGCTACTGCAGAGACTGACACAGTTCAGAAAGGACAGACACAAATTGGTTGATTTAAAGTTTATACAGATCATTCTCTGTTCCTGCTCTGATGAATATGAATATAAAGAAACCACAATATTTTTACAAACAAGCATTTTTATCACCACTAACAGTAGCCTAAATGTTCACATTTATCATTTTAACTCTCACTGTGTACATAAAATCATCACAGAATAAAGTTTTACAATTTTTCAATAACTTCCCTTAAGTCCCCAAAAATTAAATTTTGTTCACATACATGTAAATATAACCGTAATAACAGATTTTCACTGATGTACAACTTGAAAGCTAAATGGCAATTAAAGAAATAGCAGTTGACAAAATGTATCTACATTGTCCACCTTGCTGTGCAGTGTGACGTCTTCTGACCTCTGGGGTTGGAGATTGTTTGCTCTTCTCTCACAGATACACGTAACTGGTAGCAAATAAAATGACAGATGCCAAAAACACAGTAAAATAATTTCAAATGAGACGTGCAAGTTGGTGAATTTTTGTGTGAGAATCCAAAACAAAATCCACACCTGTACCTGTAGGAGGAGAAACAAGGAACGACAACAGAGGCCAGACGAGGTCACAGGAGCTTTTATGGTGTTAATCAGCAGATGGATTCACCCAGTTGTCACACAGTCCCTGTCCTCAAATGTCTTTTCACATTCATTTTTTTTTATATATACATTTTAATTCAAAGCCCCAAAGGAACTTTGGACTCAGCATTTAAACACATTGTGAGATGAACAGGAGGAGCTGAAATGTAGGGGACAATGTCACCTACCTCCAAATCCACAGTCTCCTAAAATATCAGTCTGTACGTCGATGACATCCTACTATATATTAAAATCTCCAATCTTTTCTATTTCAGTGTTATTTCTATCTGATCAAAAGGTAAAGCACGTTTTCTGGATACTTCCTCTAGTTTAAATTAAAGTAAATATTTGATATTGTTTGGATCCACATTTCACTCAAACTGAGATACTGTAGTAAAAGTGCAAGTCAAACATTTCAGCTACAAATTCTCCTGAAATGTTTCAATAATCATTTTTCTCATGTTTAAATAAAGATACAGTCGTGCAGAAAATAGTCCCCACCTCTTTTAATTCTTTGTGTTTGAAAATTATTAAAAAATATCATCTTATCATAGCAGGTTTTAGCAGTAAGCAAATATGTCTGTGCATCTTTATCTGTAAGTGCTTATCCTGTTGAGTGTTGCAGGGGACTGGATCCAATCCCAGCTGTCACTGAGAGGGGGAGCTGGGTCAAGTCTCTGGTCTGTCTTGGAGACATAGAGAGAGACATACACAGACAGACACTCACATTTATGCCTATGTGCAATTTAGAGCCACCAACTAACCTAACCTGCATGTCTTTGGACTGTGGAAGCATGGTGAATGTGACGAAAATATAAATTATTTTTTATAATTCAGTGTTTTCTTAATATTCAAAAACGTGATTTCTTGATTAATAACTTATTGGACAATAAACATCCAATAGAAACAACAAAAAATTTTTGCAAACACAATATTTATGAAAAACAAAACAGACTGATCAGATTGATCCAAGTCCCTGTTGGAATGACTCAGATCATTTGCACAGAGTCACTTTGCATCAGCAGCACCATGCTCCAGTGCTCTGGGAGACTTTATAGTCCTGAGAGTTGGACACTGGATGACTGACAGCTGTCCTTCATGACAACAGAAGCCACAGAAATCGTCCTCATCCAAAACATGACTCTGATCTCCGTCCTCATCTGGAAATGAAGTCCACAAAACCATGATGCTGCTTGATGTTTGTGTCTCTGTGTCCTCAGAGTCCAGAGGTCAGGTCACAGTGACTCAGCCTGGAGCAGTGAGATCTGATCTGGGAGGAACCACAACCATCACATGTAAAACCAGCCAGAATGTGTATGGTGGGAACTACTTGCACTGGCACCAACAGAAAGATGGAGAACGTCCCAAACTGCTCATTTATCTCACTAGCAGTCGAGCATCAGGGATTCCAGCTCGTTTTTCAGGCAGTGGATCAAACTCTGACTTCACTCTGACCATCAGTGGAGTCCAGACTGAAGATGCAGCAGTTTACTACTGTCAGAGTTTTCATTACATCAGTAGCAAAGATGTGTTCACACAGTGAAAAAGCGTCGTACAAAAACCTCCCTCAGTCAGACTGAACAGAAACTGAACTGATGCTGCAGCTGGAAGCTACTGCAGAGACTGACACACTTCACTGAATGTGCACAAACACCAGCTCATATTTAAACTCTAGTCATCAGTCACTGTGTCTCTTAAGATAAACATTAATATAAAGCATCAAGAACATTTTTACAAACATTAATTCTTCACTATATACATGTTTGATACAAGGGCTCAGCAACACACGGCAGTTTTAGATTTAACGGAGGATCTGGAAATTAAAACAAATTCACAACTTCCTGAAGAATCAGCACCTTTTTCTGGATTCTCTATTTTGCATGTTCAGAAAATCATAAACATTGTTTGGATCCACATCCAAACTGAGATACTGTATTAGAAGTACAACTGTAACATTTCCCCAACATGAAATAAAACATAATTTGAAATTATTGTTACTCCTTTTGAATTTCCTGATACAGTGCAGAGGACAGATCCAGCTGAGTGACTGTGTGTGTTTGCATACATGTCCTGCCTCTGTCTCCCAGCTGTTAAGAGACCAGTGTTGATCAGGGTCTGTCCAGGCCTTTCAGAGCCACTGACACGCCGGCAGCACAATGATGATGTCTCTGAGTCTACTGCTGTCCACCCTGGGGCTCCTTGTTCAGGGTGAGACTCTCTTGGGATGAAACCAGCTTCACCACAGTGATGGAGAAACACTGAAACAAGCAGCATTGACCTTCTTCCATCTATTGTCCATATTCAACAAATGATGCTGATCGTCTTTGTCCAAGCTGGATTTGTCTCAATAACCCTTCTCCTCTTTTTCATGGTTTCCAGGTTCATCAGGACAAATCAGCCTGATTCAATCTCCTGGATCTCAGTCTGTTGCTCCAGGACAGACTGTCAACATCAGATGTAAAACCAGTTCAAGTGTTAGTAGCTACCTGCACTGGTACCTTCAGAAAACTGGAGAAGCTCCTAAACTCCTGATATATGAAGCTACAACCCGTCAGTCTGGAGTTTCTGATCGTTTCAGTGGAAGTGGATCTGGGACTGACTTCACTCTCACCATCAGTGGAGTTCAGGGTGAAGATGCAGGAGTTTATTACTGTCAGCAGAGTAACAGCTTCCCGTTCACACAGTGAAACAACGTCGTACAAAAACCTCCCTCAGATAAAGAGGAACTGATGTGACTCAACAGCTGCGTGAAACCAAAACACAAAGGTTTGTACAGTGATACAGAAGTAAATTAAAATAAATTAACAATCACAGGAGACAAACATGATTTGTGCATCTCTGTTCATCGTTTGGCGTCTCGCCAGGGGCGTCACCATTTGGCCCTTGGAGAACCACTTTATGTACATCCAAATGCTGCATTACGTGACGTCCCTCTGCTGCAGCTTCTCATTTGAGGGGAGCAGCACAGTCAGGGGGGGACGACTGGGCCCGGTGCAGAGACAAAACATATTCAGAGACGGTGGGAGTTTGGATGAAACTGGTTTTGATTTGAGCGAGTGAGACCAGCAGATGTGAGGTGTTTCTGTCACTGCAGAGAAGATCATTGGTGCTCCCCTTCACCTGTGTCGGAATTACTGCACGTGTGTGTCAGATTTACAGGGTCAGTGTTACGTCTGCATCACCCTACACCCCCATGTAAGGGGATGCAAACGTAACCACAAACCATCAGACGAAACAAAAATGGTCACGACCCAAAAGCAGAAGCTGAGACACACAGAGAGTGCAGGAGGTTTATTAACACATGAACTTCTAAAACATTCAAATAATTATCACACAAAATACTGATACTTTAAAACTGAGCACAAAACTTCAGAACATGACGATATCAACTCAAAGTTAGAAATTTAGACTATAACTAAATTCACAGACAATGAGAAGACTAACACTACAACAGAAAATCACTCTTACACAGGAGATTAATATCACAAACAGAAATTTACTCTAAACAAGAACACTCACAAAGCTACTAGAGCTATCAACAGACTCACAAAGGGGAGGAGCATAGAGTCCAGAATCCTAACAATGATGATGATGATGAAAGGCAAAGGGCCAGTGAACCGTAACCAGGAGAAGAACAACCTTTATTCGTCACTTCGAGCACATGTACATGTCACAGTAAAACTTGACCTCTGCATTTAACCCAGTGCAGTGGGAGCCCAGGGATCCAGCACTGGGTGTCTTGCTCAGGGACACACCTGGTTGGGCTGGGATTTGTTTTGAAGCCACAGCAGGATTTTATCCCAGTTCATCCATTTTACCATTCAGTTGCTCTGCTATACAAAAGATGAGGGCAATGAAAAACCAAACAGGACAAATACTTTTTCAAAATACTTTTTGCAGCCAGCTGTAGGACTTATTAATTTCCACTGAATGAGTATTAAAACTAGAAAAAATGTCAGTAAACAGTAAATTCTAAAAAAATAAAAGAGTGAATAGTTCCAGTGTGTTAAATAGTTGATCTGATTCAACACACACCACAATTCATTCACATTCAGTTCTTCACTTCCTGTTTCATGTTTTCCTCTTTAACTTTCAGCTTGTCCTCTGTCTTCCTTTTGTTCACAGCACTTTGTCACAGCACCGTCTGTCCCATAAATATGTTTTAATGATTATTTAGATTCACTGTAAATCAGATAATGTTAAAGAATAAGAGCAGATTAACTGGGTTAGTCTTTATGCTGATGATGTCTGACTTTATTTTACTGATCTTGAAAACTCTTCAAATGCTCAGCAGATTTGTGTCACTAAAAGAACAAATAACAGTTTAAATTCTCTCTTTCACAATGTCATCAACAAAAACCTGTAAACTCTCATATTTATGAGAAAGTTTGATCCAACTGAATTTAAATGACTGAGACAGTCTCAGGATCATTTTTTTATGTATAAAATAAAGGCGAAAGCAGAATTTATTTGATGAGCAGAATTTTATTGTCTGGAGACATTGAAATTATAAACGTTATCAACAACTGTTAAACATGAAAAGGGACAAAGAGTCACAGAAAACAGAGCTGGAACCATTTGAGAGAATAATCAGTATCAGAGGAAAAAACTAATCAGATCAGGACTGGGGACACTGGTCTCTCGTCAGTGTCTCCCTGACTGGAGACTGGGAGCCCTGGGTGGCCTCACAGGTCACAGAGGCTGCATTCGTCCACTGGTCTGCAGGGATCTTCAGGGTGGTGCTCCAGCTGTAGCGTCCGTCCTTGTCCAGCACCCCGGGACTCCTGGTCTCCTCCTAGCTGCCGCTGCTGCTGCTGCTGCCGTCCACCTTCCAGGAAAGAGTCCAGCCTGAGGGGAAGCCCTTGTTGGCCAGACACATGAGCGTGACCTTGTCCTTCTTCTGTTCCAAACTGGACGGGGGCAAAACAGTCAGTGTGGGACGGGCATCACCTACAATAGAAGACAACAATCAGAGGACACAGCTGTCAATCAAGCAGCAGACAGTTGGACACCTTTACTGTGTGACATTTTGTCCTTGAAGGAGTTTCTGTCAGATGGTCTTTCTGCTCCACCAGTAACTGACTCACACATTGTTTCCCTTCCCCAGTTTCAAACATCAGTAGTTGTCGTTACTCTGTTCTAATTTAGTGGAAACAAGTCCAGTTTAAAGAGATTCTCAAACAGTTTTCAATGTGGTGGTAAATGAAAACGTTTAGAAATATTTAGACAGTTGGATTAAAGGAGTTTAAATGTGACCCTGACAGGAACATGGAAAGACAAGTTTAGTAAAACTGCTCCGAGTTCTGCTCCATGATGAAGGTGGAGGAATAAAAACACAGATACTGAATCTGTTCCAAGTCAAACAAGGTCGTTTCAAACTCGACTTTACATTCATTTATTTAGTGTCAGTGACACAAAGTGACTGAGTCGTCGTACAAAAACCTCTGACTGTACAGAGACACGACTCTCTGACTTTGACAAACTGAACTAAAGCTGCAACATCTCAACATGTCATTTCACCAATAAAGTCACATTTACTGGTTTATCCACTGGATTAATATTTTATATTTCTTACAAACAGTTTTTAAATTCCTGCTTCTAAAGCAGACGTTGTCTCTTATTATATTGAAAATATTTTGTACCAAGTAACATGGAAATGAAACTATTTGACCAGAAACACTGAATAACAAAGAAAAAAAGCTGCTGAAGTAAAATAATTTTTAAACATTTCACTTACTTCCAACATCCAGTCTGGTTCCTCCACCGAACGTGAGCCACAGTGATACAAAGTGACTGAGCCGTCGTACAAAAACCTCTGACTGTACAGAGACACGGCTCTCTGACTTTGGAACAAACAAACTCAGATAAATTATTCAGTGGTTGTAAACACGTCTCAGCTGAAAACTCACAATAACCTTTAAAATGTCTTTAATTCTTCACTAATAATTAAGAATATAAAAAGTATAAGTACACGTTATATAATATATACACATAGTTTTTTTTAAAAGAAGCCACAGTCAATATTTGCAAATTCATAATCAAAGAGAAAAATAAAATTTCAAAACAGATTAATAACCATAATATATGTGTAATGATCAAATACAGTTAAAATAATGATAATCAGTCTGATTATGTGTCTTGGAGTGTGTCCAGTGGAAACATCTGAACAGCTTCAGGACAGTTTTGTCCATATTCCAGGACAATGATATTAACGCCTCCACATCCACTGTGCTGTTCTGACTTAGAGCCTGTATGGACACTGTCTCTACCAACACACAGATCCGCATCTTTCCTAACAACAAACCGCAGACGACTAGTTAGGTCCAACTCCTGCGGCAGCACGACAAGGTTGCCGGTTTGGAACCGAACAGAGGCATCAGAGACACCAAAGTAGCCTACAACAGGAGGACTGACGGACACTTTAACAGTTTGACGCCATGAACGAGACACTACAGGGACAGAACCAGCACCGGCTACAAATACCCAGGCACTCACCCTGCACAGTGCAGAGGTACGACACACCTTCAGTCACATCAATGTACTGACAGCAGCAGGCCCAGATGGTGTCCCGGGACAGGTTCTTAGAGACTGTGTCATGGAGCTGGCAGAGGTCTTCACAGACACGTTCAACAGGTCTCATTCACAGTGCTCAGTCCCCACCTGTCTCAGAACCTGTCTCACTTTGAATAGTCCCACTTCTCAAACGCACTGCAATAAAGGGACTTAACGACAACAGTCCGGTGGCACTGACACCAAAAGTGATGAAATGCCTGGACATATTGTGCTGAAAGACTGACCTTCCAGTTATCAGATAATCAGATGATGACTGTACTGCTACATCCACAGGAACATATGGAAGGTTTTTATTTGTGGCTTAGTCTTGTGCCTTTAACAGCATCCTGCCAAACAAACATCATAACATCTGGTTATGGTCACTGTACTTTTAACAAACAGTACACTGTCTGTGAAGTTAGGTCCCCACAACTCATCCTCTCTCAGTACAGGAGCTTCATAGAGTTGTGTCCTGGGCCCTTTTACTGTAGATCCATGAGTAGCACCAACCCAATTATTAAAGTTGCATATGAGACCACAGTGGTGGGACTGATCACTAATGGTGACGAGACAGAACAGACTGAAATGCATTAAATAACCTGACCTTGAACATGATGAAAAGGACGTGATAATTTTCTTGCGAGGATACCAACCTTTAGGTTATTGTTCCCACAAATCTCTGAGGACCTCACATGGACCCAAAACACAAACCGCCTGATCAGGAAGATCAACCTGTTGAAACAACTGCTGGTGTCCTTTTATCACTGCTCCGTGGATCATGCTGACCCATGGCGTCCTTGTGTGGTACAGTAGCAGTTCTGTCGAATCATCAGATACGGCCAGGACTGGAGGACATTTTTACTTCCTGCAGCCTCCAGAAGATAAAAACATTTTCAAGGATGCATCAGACCATGTGTTTGAACTCTTGTCCTCAGACAAGCGTCACAGGACAGTTTGAACTAAAACAACCAGACTGTTAAATAGTTTCTACTAAATTACTAAACTAAACACCAGTTTTAAATAGGTACAAGAGTTATTGTTATTTATGTTTGCAAGAAAATGTTTCATAACGTATATGTATATACATATAAACACACATATATAAACATATATACACACACACATCTGAATCTGATCCAGGTCCCTGTAGGAGTGAGTCTGATCATTTGAATAGAGTCACTTTGCATCAGCAGCACCATGCTCCAGTGCTCTGGGAGACTTTATAGTCCTGAGAGTTGGACACTGGATGACTGACAGCTGTCCTTCATGACAACAGAAGCCACAGAAATCGTCCTAATCCAAAACATGACTCTGATCTCCGTCCTCATCTGGACTCTCCTCTGCTGCTGCTTCACAGGTAAAGTCCAGAGAATCCAACTCGTCTCCTCTATCAACATCCGTCCCTCTGAAATGAAGCCCACAAAACCATGATGCTGCTTGATGTTTGTGTCTCTGTGTCCTCAGAGTCCAGAGGTCAGGTCACAGTGACTCAGCCTGGAGCAGTGAGATCCGATCTGGGAGGAACCACAACCATCACATGTAAAACCAGTCAGAATGTGCATGGTGGGAGCTACTTGCACTGGTACCAACAGAAACACGGAGAACGACCCAAACTGCTCATCTACTACACCAGCAGTCGAGCATCAGGGATTCCAGCTCGTTTTTCAGGCAGTGGATCAAACTCTGACTTCACTCTGACCATCAGTGGAGTCCAGACTGAAGATGCGGCAGTTTATTACTGTATGGGTGAATTCTACATCAACAGTCAGTATCTGTTCACACAGTGAAAAAGCGTCGTACAAAAACCTCCCTCAGTCAGACTGAACAGAAACTGAACTGATGCTGCAGCTGGAAGCTACTGCAGAGACTGACACACTTCACTGAATGTGCACAAACACACACACACACTTTAAACACTAATAAGTTATTATCAGTATAAATTAAATTTGTCTTAGTGTCTGATAAGTGTGTTTTCACATCCTTCTCTCATTTGCCAACATACAGAAAGATCTATTCTTAGACCATTAATGAGAAAAGACTTTGACCTCAGCTTCTTACTGGACGACTATTTTTCTGTATCCTGTTAAAACATACGACACATTTGCATTAGAACCTTTGAGATCAAAGATGGTCCAAACTAAACTTCAAGTCAAACTTTAAGATAAATTTTCATTTAATAATGAAATTATTAAAGTGCTGTGACCTCACTTGCTGAGGCAACTTCCTTTATTCAACGTGTTCGACAATAAGACAACTGGATTATATCATATGATTAGATTTTCTTCCACAGATGCAAAGTCTGTCTTGAATTCCCATTATTCTGAACATTTACATCTAAACGTTTTAGAAAATTATGAAAACTGAGCTGAGAAAGACCATGTGATTTATTCCAAAGCTCCAGAAAACACCTTTACATTTGAAAGTAGAAGCTCTTTGGACTGATGGGAATCATCATTAAGGACAGCTGAGTCAGTGGCAGGAAGTTTTATATTAAACTGGAAACAAATTATGGTTACTTAATGAGCCTGTATTTATAAGAACATATTTTTGAGACCACATTGATATGCTGATAATGTTTACATACCGTATTTTCCGGACTATAAGCCGCTACTTTTTCCGACGTTTTGAACCATGCGGCTTTTACAGAGATGCGGCTTTTCTATGAATTTTTCTGCAGCCCTCAGATGGGCGCTGTAGATGGAAGTCAGTGCAAACAAAAAAGCGCCAGTTTTTATTCTTAGCGCATGCAACCCAAGACGCACAACAGCAAACATCAGCACTTTTACTGCCGTGTTACAGGCACCATTCAGGTTCAGGTGTATGAATAAACACTTATGGTACAAAATCTTTCTATGTAAATATCTTATTTCTCAGCCTGGATATTGGCGGCTTATAGTCTGATGCGGTTTATATGTGACAAAATATGTATTTCTTTTAAATTTTAGCGGGTGCGGCTTAAATTTAGGTGCGCTCTATAGTCCAGAATTTACGGTACATCATTTTGATAAATGCTTTCTAATGTCTACCACTGGCACAGTCTGATAATAAATGTTTGATAAACTTAATTGTCTATGATTAAGACTATTTAAGAAATAATTTTAAGTTCATTTTTTAACTTCTGGACTAAGTTGGCTTTAGTAGGACTGGTGCTAATGGATCCATCTACAAAAGAAGAAGTAAAAAAAGATTCAAAGAAACTGATTTTATTGGACTGAAATTATCATTGTTTAAAAATCAACAAAACATTATTAGTTCAACTTCTAATTTGACACTTTTCCAAAAAAAACAAACACACAAACAGCAGAGTGAGAGCGGTAGCAGAGCCCCGATAACACAGATCAGGACTGGGAGCACTGGTCTCTTGTCAGCATCTCTGAGACCGGAGTCTGGGAGCCCTGGGTGGCCTCACAGGTGACGGCATGCACCTTCCCCCACTGGTCTGCAGGGAGAGTCAGGGTGCTGCTCCAGCTGTAGAGGTCGTTCTTCCCCCGCACTGCAAGGCTCACGCTGTCCTCCCAGTTCACTCTGTTGCATCCGTCCATCCTCCAGGACAGACTCCAGTCAGAGGGGAAGCCCCCGTGGGCCAGACAAATAAGTGTGACATTCCCCTGCTGCAGATCCTTACTGGAGGGGGGCAGCACAGTCAGGGTGGGACGGACATCACCTACAGTAGGAGACACAGAGCAGACGGTTGGACACCTTTACTCTTTGATTTTCCTCTTTAAGGACTTTCTGTCAGATGGTTTTTCTGACTCACACATTGTTTCACTTCCCTTTAAAAACCTCTCATGTAAATCAGCTCAGAGACAATCCTCATATGATCTGAGACACATCGAACTACAAGAGAAACAAATATTTCACGTAATTTTTCAGTATTTTACTTACATTTATTTGACTAAAGTTGAGAAACTATCAAAAAAAAAATTGTTAGGTCATTGTCATTGTTAGGTGATTTACATCAGTCAAATAAAACTTCACTCGACACAAAAACTTAAACCTAAACTGATGAAATTATATTCAATATTCAAAAAAAACTTCCAAATTCCAGTTTGGCTCCTTTAACAAAAGTCCATCACAGTAACTGACTGACTTTGAAAAAAAGTTCACAGCTTAAAGCCTGATTACAGATTTCTCCTACTGACAATGTTTGAATACATTCATGACTTATATAAATATAATATACAAAACAAAAAAATACAGCTACTGCATAGACACACATGTCAGCTTTTATGTTAAAAAATCAAAAGTTTAACTTACTTCACAATTCCAGTTTGGTTCCTCCACCGAACGTCCACCACAGTGATACAAAGTGACTGAGCCGTCGTACAAAACCTCTGACTGTGCAGAGACACGGATCTGTGACTTTGGAACAAACAAACTAAAACGTCTCATTGTGTAAAACATATGAACATTGAAAAACAATTAAACACTAGACAGTAGTGAACGGATGGCACGAGGTGTTAAAAAAAAAAGGTAAAACTGTAAACTTCCATTTCAAATGAAAAAACTGAAGTTCACAAACTTTCTAGATTAATGTGTTGAAGGAGCATTTCTCGTAATGCAAGTCCCTGAATATGAAATTTGCGTGAAAGAAATGTTTTAAATTAAAACATTTTAAAAATATCTAAAGACAACATGATACACTAAAACAATCACTGCAACTGTAATAAAAACTCAAAATCAGCTTCAATGATGCACCAATGTCACCAATTATAAAAAAAAATAGAAAACAGAATATGTAGAATTGATAGTTTCAAGACTAAAAAGTGAAATTAAAATCCAGTCTGGTTTCTGTACTGAGCAGGTACCACAGTATTACAACGTCACTGAATCATCATATATAAACTTCTGACTTTGAATGACACAAAATCATCTACTCAGGTTTTTGCACTTTGTTGTCAGCTGCTGTAAAATTGAACAGAAAACATAACGCCCCAAATTTCCTTAATGTACCTTTTTCACCTTTATATATAGTGTCTAACATGTCTAAATTCATGTTGGTGCCTCATGCAGCAGATTTTAATAAATATGTCCAGAAAAATATTTAAAATGTTAATCAATAATTTAATAAACTGATTGATAATCAGCCTGATCAGACTGAATTGTGTCATCATTTCTATAGAGCCACTTTAAATCATCAAGCTGTAAAATTGAATTAAATAACGTTCTCCTAATTACTACTGCTACATTATTATCATTATTATTATTAAAAACCTGATTGATCCAGTGATAGTCAGCCTGATCACTTTGATCCTGATCATTTGCATAGAGACACTTTGCATCAGCGGCACCATGCTCCAGTGCTCTGGGAGACTTTATAGTCCTGAGAGTTGGACACTGGATGACTGACAGCTGTCCTTCATGACAACAGAAGCCACAGAAATCGTCCTCATCCAAAACATGACTCTGATCTCCGTCCTCATCTGGACTCTCCTCTGCTGCTGCTTCACAGGTAAAGTCCAGAGAATCCAACTGGTCTCCTCTATCAACATCCGTACCTCTGAAATGAAGCCCACAAAACCATGATGCTGCTTGATGTTTGTGTCTCTGTGTCCTCAGAGTCCAGAGGTCAGGTCACAGTGACTCAGCCTGAAGCAGTGAGATCTGATCTGGAAGGAACCGTCACCATCAGATGTAAAACCAGTCAGAATGTTTATGGTGGGAACTATTTAGCCTGGTACCAACAGAAAGATGGACAAACTCCCAAACTGCTCATTTATCTCACTAGCAGTCGAGCATCAGGGATTCCAGCTCGTTTTTCAGGCAGTGGATCAAACTCTGACTTCACTCTGACCATCAGTGGAGTCCAGACTGAAGATGCAGCAGTTTATTACTGTCAGAGTTATCACTACATCAACAGTCAGTGGGTGTTGACACAGTGAAAAAGCGTCGTACAAAAACCTCCCTCAGACAGACTGAACAGAAACTGAACTGATGCTGCAGCTGGAAGCTACTGCAGAGACTGACACACTTCACTGAATGTTCACAAACACACGTTAATGGTAAAACATCATTCACTTTACACTAAAACATCCAAAAATATCTGTCTGTACACCAATAACATCCTATTTTACACTGTTAAATTCCTATTTACTATCCATCCATTGGGCAAGAAGCAGGGTCCAGTTTTCCAGTCTATCTCAGGGCAAACACAGACAAACAAACATTTACGGCCTATTTCGAAGTCACCACATAAACTCACATGTATTTCAACTGTGGCAGGAAACTGGATTAAATGTAGGAAAACCTGCAAACACAGAGAGAACATGACACAGAAAGGCAGCAACTGACAGGTGGATTTTAACCAGGGACCTTCCAGCTGTGAGGCCACAGAGCTAATCACTCCACCACTATGATGCCCTGTCTGTCTTATTTGAATGTTTCATGTTTTTTATCAGATCAAAAGTTAAAGAACATTTTCTGGATACTTGTATGCAAATATGAATACATTTTTTGCACTTTTTTTGTAATTGCATTTCACCCAAACTGAGATACTGTAGTTTAAATACAAGTCAAACATTTCTCTAACATAAAATGAAACTTCAGCTGGAATTATTGTTTCTCAGGTTGAATTTCCTGATACAGTGCAGAGGACAGATCCAGCTGAGTGACTGTGTGTGTTTGCATACGTGTCCTGCCTCTGTCTCCCAGCTGTTAAGAGACCAGTGTTGATCAGGGTCTGTCCAGGCCTTTCAGAGCCACTGACACGCCGGCAGCACAATGATGATGTCTCTGAGTCTACTGCTGTCCACCCTGGGGCTCCTTGTTCAGGGTGAGACTCTCTTGGGATGAAAGCAGCTTCACCACAATGATGGAGAAACACTGAAACAAGCAGCATTGACCTTCTTCCATCTATTGTCCATTTTCAACAAATGATGCTGATCGTCTTTGTCCAAGCTGGATTTGTCTCAATAACCCTTCTCCTCTTTTTCATGGTTTCCAGGTTCATCGGGACAAATCACTGTGACTCAGTCTCCTGGATCTCAGTCTGTTGCTCCAGGACAGACTGTAAACATCAGATGTAAAACCAGTTCAAGTGTTAGTAGCTACCTGCACTGGTACCTTCAGAAACCTGGAGAAGCTCCTAAACTCCTGATTTATTCAGCTTCAACTAGTCATTCTGGAGTTTCTGATCGTTTCAGTGGAAGTGGATCTGGGACTGACTTCACTCTGACCATCAGTAGAGTTCAGGGTGAAGATGCAGGAGTTTATTACTGTCAGCAGGGTTACAGCACCCCGTTCACACAGTGAAACAACGTCGTACAAAAACCTCCCTCAGATAAAGAGGAACTGATGTGACTCAACAGCTGCATGAAACTAAAAAAACTAAAGGTTTGTACAGTAACACAGAATAGAAGAACTAAATAGACAAAATATTTTTTTTAAAAATTACAGAAACAGATAATTTATTAAAGTAGGTCAAATAAAAACTTGTTTTAACTCCAGTTTCCTGCAACAATGATATATAATAAAATGTAACCACAAAAATATTTATTGAAATAATGACTGCTCTGTATTAATGTTTGAAATATAGAGTTATAAAAATAAATCAACATCACAGGAAACATTTCAATACAGTGCTTTAACTCCACATATATATTTTTTAAAGTGATATGATAAAGTTTATTTCCTTCGAGATTTAGTTTCCCATTTATATTCAATACACTTGAATGTACATATTTAAAAACTAGAAATCATGTTCTTGTTTTGTGCTTGTACCTGTCGACTGTGGTCCAGGTTTTAGTCAGGTACACAAAGAAAGGTTTTACACTCTGACACATTTGTCCAGTTTTTCAAGGCTGGGATTTCCTACAGTGACCCTACAGTGCATCATATTCAAAGATGTCTCTAATGTTTTGGCCTCTTCATTCATTTTAAACAGAGTGGCCAAAACATTAGAACCACCCGTTTATACACTAGACTCCAGTACAACTCCGCCAGCTATGACCTGAATGATGAAGGCAGCAAAAAACCAAACAGGAAAAAAAACTTATAAACTTATAACAGCTGATGAAAAGAAATTGTGTTTTACTTTTGAAAAATACTTTTTTCAGCCAGCTGTAGGCTTTATTAATTTCCATTGAATGAGTATTAAAACTAGAAAAATGTCTCTCTACAGTAAATTCTAAACAAATAAAAGAGTGAATAGTTCCAGTGTGTTAAATAGTTGGTCTGATTCAACACACACCACAATTCATTCACATTCAGTTCTTCACTTCCTGTTTCATGTTTTCCTCTTTAACTTTCAGCTTGTCCTCTGTCTTCCTTTTGTTCACAGCACTTTGTCACAGCACCATCTGTCCCATAAATATGTTTTAATGATTATTTAGATTTACTGTAAATCAGAGGAGGTTAAAGAATAAGAGCAGAGTAACTGGATTAGTCTTTATGCTGACGATGTCTGACTTTATTTTACTGATCCTGAAAACTCTTCAAATGCTCAGCAGATTTATGTCACTAAAAAAACAAATAACAGTTTAAAAACTCTGCTTCCCAATGTCATTGAGAAAAACTCTCATATTTATGAGGTGTGAGTTAACATGAGAGAAAGTTTGATCCAACTGTATTTAAATGACTGAGACAGTCTCAGAGAGGCCAGATTGAGATGGTTTGGACATGTGCAGAGGAGGGATAGTGATTATATTGGTAGAAGGATGTTGGAGATGGAGCTGCCAGAAAAGAGGGCGAGAGGACGACCAAGGAGGAGATATATGGACGTTCTAACAGAGGACATGAGGTTAGCTGGTGTCAGAGAGGAAGATGCCCAGGATAGAGTAAAGTGGAAAAGGATGATTCGCTGTGGCGACCCCTAATGGGAAAAGCCGAAAGAGTAGTAGTAGACAGTCTCAGGATCTTTTTTTATGTATAAAAATAAAGGCAGAAGCAGAATTTATTTGATGAGCAGATTTTTATTGTCTGGAGACACTGAAATTATAAACGTTATCAACAACTGTTAAACATGAAAAGGGACAAAGAGTCAGAGAGAACAGAGTTGGAACCATTTGAGAGAATAATCAGTATCAGAGGAAAAAACTAATCAGATCAGGACTGGGGACACTGGTCTCTCATCAGTGTCTCCCTGACTGGAGACTGGGAGCCCTGGGTGGCCTCACAGGTCACAGAGGCTGCATTTGTCCACTGGTCTGCAGGGATCTTCAGGGTGCTGCTCCAGCTGTAGCGTCCGTCCTTGTCCAGCACCCCGGGACTCCTGGTCTCCTCCCAGCTGCTGCTGCCGCTGCTGCTGCCGTCCACCTTCCAGGACAGAGTCCAGCCTGAGGGGAAGCCCTTGTTGGCCAGACACATGAGCGTGACCTTGTCCTTCTTCTGTTCCAAACTGGACGGGGGCAGAACAGTCAGTGTGGGACGGGCATCACCTACAATAGAAGACAACAATCAGAGGACACAGCTGTCAATCAAGCAGCAGACAGTTGGACACCTTTACTGTGTGACATTTTGTCCTTGAAGGAGTTTCTGTCAGATGGTCTTTCTGCTCCACCAGTCACTGACTCACACATTGTTTCACTTCCCTTTAAGAAACCTCTCATGCAGATCAGGACAGAGACAAACATCAGACACTTTGACCTGAAATATGTCACATAAAACTGTTTTGTCCAAATCAGGACAAATCTTCACTCTACACGAATTTAAACATAAAGACAACAATCAAATGTTCTTCACCTGGATTTCAGTCCCAATCCAACAGAATAAACGAAGAACAAGAAATACAATAAAGTCACGAGAGATTTGTCACAGTTTCAAACATCAGTAGTTATCGTTACTCTGTTCTAATTTAGTGGAAACAAGTCCAGATTAAAGAGATTCTCAAACAGTTTTCAATGTGGTGGTAAATGAAAACGTTTAGAAATATTTAGACAGTTGGATTAAAGGAGTTTAAATGTGACCCTGACAGGAACATGGAAAGACAAGTTTAGTAAAACTGCTCCGAGTTCAGCTCCATGATGAAGGTGGAGGAATAAAAACACAGATACTGAATCTGTTCCAAGTCAAACAAGATCGTTTCAAACTCGACTTTACAATCATTTATTTAGTGTCAGTGACACAAAGTGACTGAGTCGTCGTACAAAAACCTCTGACTGTACAGAGACATGACTCTGACTTTGACAAACTGAACTAAAGCTGCAACATCTCAACATGTCACTTCACCAATAAAGTCACATTTACTGGTTTATCCACTGGATTAATATTTGATACTTATTACAAACAGTTTTTAAATTCCTGCTTCTAAAGCAGACGTTGTTTCTTATTATATTAAAAATATTTTGTACCAAGTAACATGGAAATGAAACTATTTGACCTGAAACACTGAATAACAAAGAAAAAAAGCTGCTGAAGTAAAAGAGTTTTTAAACATTTCACTTACTTCCAACATCCAGTCTGGTTCCTCCACCGAACGTCCACCACAGTGATACAAAGTGACTGAGCCGTCGTACAAAAACCTCTGACTGTACAGAGACACGGCTCTCTGACTTTGGAACAAACAAACTCAGATAAATTAGTCGCTGGTTGTAAACACGTCTCAGCTGAAAACTCACAATAACCTTTAAAATGTCTTAAATTCTACATTAATAATTAAGAATATAAAAATGTACAAAAAAGTACACGTTATATAATATATACACCTAGTATTTTTCAAAAGAAACCACAGTCATTATTCGCAAATTCATTATGAAAGAGAAAAAGAAATTTTCAAAACAGATTAATAACTATAACAACTATAATATATATGTTATTATTAAATACCGGTAAAGTAATGATAGTCAGTCTGATTATGTGTCTTGGAGTGTGTCCAGTGGAAACATCTGAACAGCTTCAGGACAGTTTTGTCCATATTCCAGGACAATGATATTAACGCCTCTACATCCACTGTGCTGTTCTGACTTAGAGCCTGTATGGACACTGTCTCTACCAACACACAGATCCGCATCTTTCCTAACAACAAACCGCGGACGACTAGTTAGGTCCAACTCCTGCGGCAGCACGACAAGGTTGCCAGTTTGGAACCGAACAGAGGCATCAGAGACACCAAAGTAGCCTACAACAGGAGGACTGACGGACACTTTAACAGTTTGACGCCATGAACGAGACACTACAGGGACAGAACCAGCACCGGCTACAAATACCCAGGCACTCACCCTGCACAGTGCAGAGGTACGACACACCTTCAGTCACATCAATGTACTGACAGCAGCAGGCCCAGACGGTGTCCCGGGACAGGTTCTTAGAGACTGTGTCATGGAGCTGGCAGAGGTCTTTACAGACACGTTCAACAGGTCTCATTCACAGTGCTCAGTCCCCAATTGTCTCAGAACCTGTCTCACTTTGAATAGTCCCACTATCAGACACACTGCAATAACAGGAATTAACGACAACAGTCCAGTGGCCCTGACACCAAAAGTGATGAGGTGCCTGGACATTATGGTGCTGAAAGACTGACCTTCCAGTTATGAGATAATCAGATGATGACATCATCCACACTGTACTGTTACATCAACAGGAACATATGGAAGGATTTTATTTGTGCATTAGTCTTCTGCCTTTAACAGCATCATTCCAAAGAAACATCATAACATCTGGTTATGGTCACTGTACTTTTAACAAACGGTCTCTCTCTTTTACTGTACAATCTGTACATCCATGACTAACACCAACCCCATTATTAAAGTTGCAGATGACACCACAGTGGTGGGACTGATCACTAATGTTGACACAAGTACACAAGTTCAAGTTTAGGCAGCTGGTACCTTCAGAAACCTGGAGAAGCTCCTAAACTCCTGATTTATTCAGCTTCAACTCGTCAGTCTGGAGTTTCTGATTGTTTCAGTGGAAGTGGATCTGGGACTGATTATACTCTGACCATCAGAGGAGTTCAGACTGAAGATGCAGGAATTTATTACTGTCAGCAGGGTTACAGCGGGTTATCACAATGAAATATCGTCGTACAAAAACCTCCCTCAGTCAGACTGAACAAAAACTGAAGTGATGCTGCAGCTGGTGCAGAGACTGACACACTTCACTGAATGTGCACAAACACCAGTTCATGCTTAAACATCATTCACTATGTCTAATAAGATAAACATAAATTTTGTCCAGAGCAACTTCTTCATCTTGCCAAAGCACTTTTTTGTGTTTAAATGACCAAAAAAATTGCACATGGATCCTGTTCAAGGGCAGAATTCAGTAACAGTGAATTGAAGTGAATCTTCAGTGTGTCCAAAACCAAAGTGTCATGATTCAGTTCCTCACTTCCACTTCCTCCCCTGCACTATATTTTGTCCCCCACTCTTCTCCACATCCTGTCCTGCTCTACAATTACTCTGGCAACTTCACCACCCTTGATTGACCTCAATTGGTTTCACCTGTTCCCCTTGTCTATTTATACCTGGACTTCACCACAGTCTGAGGCTTGGTCTCTGGTTTTTGGTTTCGTGTTTTTGGTCTTTGGTCTTTGTGTGTTTCGTTGGTTTTTCCTGTGTGTTCTGTTCTGCCAGTGTTTCCCTCGACATTTTCAGCCTGCCCTGTTTCCCCCTCTCTCTCGGGTTTTCTTTGTGTTCCCCTTGAGCTGAAAGTGTTAGTTTAATTTAGTTATATGTTTAACTGGTGGTGTTTTTGTCCCTTTTTGTTTAATTATAATAAAGTCTCACGTCCTTTTTGTACTCCCTCCCGTTGTTGTCTTTCTGGGTCTTCAAATTCACCAACACCCCTGACACAAAGTCTCAAAGTCCTGTTTGGCTTCACAGGTCATAGAGTTCAATTATCCCACTGGTCCGTATGAAGCCTCAGGGAGCTGGCCCAGCTGTAGAGGTTGTTCTTCTCCAGGACCATAGGGCTCCTGGTGAAGGAGGGCAGCACAGTCAGGGTAGGGACGACTCGACCTCGTGCAAAGAAAAAAGGGTGGATGCACTGGGAGTTTGGATTAAAAATGGTCTGAAGGTTTTCAATTCCTCTTTGACCTTAGTAACCATAGCAACAGATTGGCATCACTGATGAACCGTGAAAACAGACGGTTTCAGGACTAAAGATAAAAAGTTAAGTGTCATTTTATTCTGAAGTTGTATCAACATTTAATCCTGTGATTAAGTCGTCCACTAAACTAAAAAAGACCAAACTGACATTTGCAGACTGTCATTAGACCAACGTGAAAACTAAAATACAACCAGAGTCAAAGATCATTTGCAAACAGCTGTAAATAAATCTATATGTCCACATTTTCCATCTGCTTTTTGTAGTGGACTGTGACGCCCTCTGACCTCTGTGGGTGGAGCTTGTTTGTTACAGGTAACTGGTGGCATTTTCAGGGTCGTCACCAGTTTGGAATGGACGGGTTATCAGTTGTGATGGGGCCATCTTACTTTTTATTTTTTGTGTAAATGTATTGTTGTCATCATCATCATTATTATTGACATTTTACATGAAAGATAAATTAACTGCAATGGACAGTGAATAGCTGTAAATAAAGATGGTAAATAAAGACCATCTGTACACACAGGCATCCACACGCTACAGTAACGTCCAACATAACCATGTACATGAACAAAGATGCACAGCAGGGGATCAGATCACATCGTTGACCGTTGCACATAATCATACAGACAGACAGTATCTGCTCTGGTCTACAAAAGTGCAAATTGTACAAAGCAGGACATGAATGTGGCACATAGGTGGATTTATGGACTCACCATTAGAAGTTGCTCAATCTCCTCGACATGACGTTTCCTTCCATTTCACACTGTTCGTCTTAGATCATGTTCAGACCCTTGAGTGTGTGAACCACCTGAAACCTCCAGCTAACTACAAGCTCAAGCTTGGAATAACATGGATTGGATGGTCAGATAATGTGGATATAGTTAATTTAATTGGCTGGACAGAGTGTCATTTGATCTCTAAGTACATATTATCAGCATTTTCGGTTTTGTGTTTAATCAGACAAAGTTGAGTATTGCACGACCAAAATTTATGAGGGAGTTAAATTTATGGCTGTAAAAGAATTTCCAGTTTTTTCAACTGAGGGGACACGATACCTGATTTGGAAGTTAATGCGTCCATTACGGTGACATTGTGTAATTTTCTCCACCAGCTCTAATTGTAAAAGACAAAGAAATGGAGAAATAATGAAAACAAACCTAAGAATTTATATATAAAAATGATCGTGTGGAAGAAATGATGCCTGTAATTAATTTAAATTAAAAGCCTGGAGAGTCTTAAAGAAATGACTGACGTGGAAGCTTTTATAGTGGTTCAGGGCACTGCTGCACTGATGGGAAACACCCTGATCCACTGAGGACAGATCCAGCTGAGTGACTGTGTGTGTTTGCATACGTGTCCTGCCTCTGTCTCCCAGCTGTTAAGAGGCCAGTGTTGATCAGGGTCTGTCCAGGCCTTTCAGAGCCACTGACACGCCGGCAGCACAATGATGATGTCTCTGAGTCTACTGCTGTCCACCCTGGGGCTCCTTGTTCAGGGTGAGATTCTCTTGGGATGAAACCAGCTTCACCACAATGATGGAGAAACTCTGAAACAAGCAGCATTGACCTTCTTCCATCTATTGTCCATGTTCAACAACTGATGCTGATCGTCTTTGTCCAAGCTGGACTTGTCTCAATAACCCTTCTCCTCTTTTTCATGGTTTCCAGGTTCATCAGGACAAATCACCCTGACTCAGTCTCCTGGATCTCAGTCTGTTTCTCCAGGACTGTGGTCCAGGTTTTAGTCAGGTACACAAAGAAAAGTTTTACACTCGGACACATTTGTCCAGTTTTTCTACCTACATACTGTTTTTGTAATTTCATATACTTCACTATGTATAAAGCTTAAAATTATTGCATAGTCAGTTTTCAAATTTTCGATACAAAAAGAGACAACAGCATGTTTGAGAAAAAAAAATAAAAATATGAATATAAGAAAAAGCCAAAAACATGATGGATTATTCCATTGATAACCAGCCTGATTGGAATGATCCAAAGTGATTTAAGAAACACAGAAAGTCATTAACAGATACAAACTAAGCTGGTTTCACCTCAAAATATAACCAAAAGTCATTTAGCATAACTAGCAGCTAACTGTAACTCGCTATTAGCACAACGCTAATGTACAATGAAAATCACCTAGACATGCTACAGCATTTAGCATTGTAACGTTTTATAGTAATTTTAGGGGAAACAAACTAAACCATTTTAAAATAAACACATGGTATAAAACCAAACAGACTGAGAACTTACAGATATATGTCCTTTAAGGACTGATGCAAAAGTTAGAACATCTGAATAAATGGTGCTGAAAACGTCCAATCAAATGTATAAATAGAAACAATTCAGACAAACTGACCAGGTTTTATAAATTTAAAGGGACTTTCTCGCATTAAATCTCATTAAATCTTGATAAAGTGATGCAAGAGCTCAGAACTTATTGAAAATTCATCCTAGTGCTGCTTTGCTTAAACTCTCTGCCACGACTGCTGGACATCAAGCACAGCACTTTGGGATACTAGACGACACCAAGTCGGCACAAGTCTGCTCCTAGAACGCGCTCGATAAAATGGGTGAAGCAAGAATATTTCCAGGTATTTGATCTGCAGTTGGTAGGATGTGAACTTTGAACTGGAATAGTGCTGGGGCGTTGACTAATGATGTTTCATGAGTTCCCGAGAATGCGAGTACAGGCTAGAATCCATTTTGAGAAATGCTAGACAGACGATGTATCAGAAGGGGCGCGTTTAGAGGACCCAAATAGAGGCAAGGACGAGCGACTGGAAGAAAATGATTTATTGAAAGAGAATGAATGAAGTGCATGGCGTGAGAGGCTTCGGCCGGTAGGAACACCCGGGACGGCTCACGGCAGGGGAGTAGTGGTAAGATCTGGAGGTGGGAAAAAGACAGGTGAGTAGATGAATGACAGCCGAGGGGAAACTTATGAATGGGTAGTATCTTACGGAATCTATGGAGAGCTGGCAGGATGACGGACGGGTACTCTATGGTTGAGGTGAGTAGGTGGCAAAACTAGGAGTAACCAAAATCGGCTGACAACGTCAGGGAGAAAACAAGCACAAAGTAACAAAACAACGAGTCAAGAGCTCTGACAGAAACAAAGTAACAAATCATATACTCATGGGAGTTCTTGGAGTCGTCGTGGCAGTGGTGGAGAAGAAGCACAGATTAACAAGATGCGTGGTCCAAAACTAAGACGAAGAAAATTCTATGGCTATGAACAAACAGACTTGGCAAAAACTTGGCGTGGCGTGGAGCGAAACATGAACGATAATCTGGCACTGGAGAAATGTGCAGGCATGGTTTAAATACGGGAGACACAGGTGAAACATATGGAACTAACGAGAGGGGAGGAGAGCAAGGTGGAGAAAGACAGGACCGTAACCAGGACAACACAGATCAACACCGAGACCGTGACACGATGTGGCAAGAACTGTGGTGAGAGTTGGGTCTAAATAGGCAGGGGCACAGGTGAAATAAATCAGACTTAACGAGGCGGGTGAAGAGACCGAAAAGACTGAAGAAAGGAAATAAGGCTGCGGGGCTCCTCAATAAAAGCAGGGCACAGGAAGTAAAGGGTTTCAGGACTAAAGATATAAAGTTATGTCATTTTATTTCATGTGTGGGACCATAAAATGAGTATAGGTACTGGATTGACGACATTGTGATTTGCAGTGAGAGTAGAGAGCAGGTGGAGGAACAGCTGGAGAGGTGGAGGTTTTCTCTGGAAAGAAGAGGCATGAAAGTCAGTCGTAATAAGACAGAATACATGTGTGTAAACGAGAGGGATCCAGGTAGAAGCGTGAGGTTACAGGGGGCTGAGGTGAAGAAGGTGCAGGAGTTTAAGTACTTGGGGTCAACAGTTCAGTGTGATGGGGAGTGTGGAAAAGAGGTGAAGAGGCGAGTGCAAGCGGGTTGGAATGGGTGGAGGAATGTGTCAGGAGTGTTGTGTGACAGAAGAGTGTTAGCAAGACTCAAAGGAAAGGTGTACAGGACAGTGGTGAGACCAGCTCTGCTCTATGGGTTAGAGACAGTAGCAGTGAGAAAGAGACAAGAGGCAGAGATGAAAGCAGCAGAGATGAAGATGTTGAGGTTCTCCTTAGGAGTCACAAGGTTGGCCAGAATTAGGAACGAGTTCATCAGAGGGACAGCGCACGTTGCCTGTGTTAGCAACAAAGTCAGAGAGGCCAGACTGAGATGGTTCGGACATGTGCAGAGGAGGGACAGTGAATATATTGGTAGAAGGATGTTGGAGATGGAGCTGCCAGGGAAGAGGGCGAGAGGACGACCAAGGAGGAGATATATGGATGTGCAAACAGAGGACATGAGGTTAGCTGGTGTCAGAGTGAAGAGGAAAAGGATGATTCGCTGTGGCGACCCCTGATGGGAAAAGCTCAAAGAGTAGTAGTAGTAGTAGTGGAGGCTGGTGGCATGGTCCGGTTTGCCAAAAAGGTAGACATGATTTTAAACCGAGAAGAACTTGGCCGGCTGAATAGCTTGGTCCGTTACCACATGGTTCAGCCATATCGCAGTGAAGAAGAGGAGGTTCCCGCTAAGTTGGCCAGAAATCTGGGGGTCATCATGAACGACCAACTGAACTTCACGAGACACATCGCCTCAGTCTCTAGGTCGTGTAGATTTGCTCTCAACAACATCAACAAGATCAGACCCTACCTCTCTTAGTACACGACTCAACTCATCGTGCAGGCATTGATCATATCTCGTCTGGATTACTGCAATGCGCTGTTGATGGGGTTACCGGCATGCACAACCAAACCCCTGCAGATGATCCAAAATGCGGCAGCACGCCTTATCTTCAGATCTCTGCACTGGCTCCCTATAGCTGCTAAGATTTAAAATATATTATTCAAAGCTCTGTCTGTTGCCCACAGAGTGGTCAACTCTACAGCACCAGCTTACTTAAACTCATTCATTCAGGTCTACAATCCCTCCCGTTCGCTGCGCTCGGCCAGCGAACGACGTCTGGCAGTCCCAGCGCCACACAGAAGACACCAAGGAAAACTCTTCAGCTCAGTGATCCCACGATGGTGGAATGACCTGCTAAACTCTGTGCACTCAGCGACCTCACTCACTACATTTAAAACACTGCTGAAAACAGAACCCTTCCGTCTCTTCCTTTAAAAAAAAAAAACTTGCTTTTTGCTCTTTCTCTACTTGCATCTCATGAAACCTGACCACTTGTTTGATAGCACTTTACTTTGATTTTTCTCTCCTAAACTTAGATTTTATTGCTTGTTTGTTCCTCACTTGTAAGTCACTTTGGATAAAAGCGTCTGCCAAATGCCTAAATGTAAAATGTAAATGTAAATGTAAACAATAGTTTTAGATAGGTAGATAAATCTAAATCTGATCCTAGTCCCTGTTGGATCATTTGCATAGAGGCACTTTGCATGAGCAGCACCATGCTCCAGTGCTCTGGGAGACTTTATAGTCCTGAGAGTTGGACACTGGATGACTGACAGCTGTCCTTCATGACAACAGAAGCCACAGAAATCGTCCTCATCCAAAACATGACTCTGATCTCCGTCCTCATCTGGACTCTCCTCTGCTGCTGCTTCACAGGTAAAGTCCAGAGAATCCAACTCGTCTCCTCGATCAACATCCGTCCCTCTGAAATGAAGCCCACAAAACCATGATGCTGCTTGATGTTTTTGTCTCTGTGTCCTCAGAGTCCAGAGGTCAGGTCACAGTGACTCAGTCTGGAGCAGTGAGATCTGATCTGGGAGGAACCACAACCATCACATGTAAAACCAGTCAGAATGTGTATGGTGGGAACTGTTTAGCCTGGTACCAACAAAAAGATGGACAAACTCCCAAACTGCTCATTTATCTCACTAGCAGTCGAGCATCAGGGATTCCAGCTCGTTTTTCAGGCAGTGGATCAAACTCTGACTTCACTCTGACCATCAGTGGAGTCCAGACTGAAGATGCAGCAGTTTATTACTGTCAGAGTTTCCATGTTATCAACAGTCAGTATGTGTTCACACAGTGAAAAAGCGTCGTACAAAAACCTCCCTCAGTCAGACTGAACAGAAACTGAACTGATGCTGCAGCTGGAAGCTACTGCAGAGACTGACACACTTCACTGAATGTGCACAAACACCAGCTCATATTTAAACTCTAGTCATCAGTCACTGTGTCTCTTAAGATAAACATTAATATAAAGCATCAAGAACATTTTTACAAACATTAATTCTTCACTATATACATTTTTGATACAAGGGCTCAGCAACACAGGGCAGTTTTAGATTAAACGGAAGATCTGGAAATTAAAACAAATTCACAACTTCCTGAAGAATCAGCACCTTTTTCTGGATTATCTATTTTGCATTTTCAGAAAATCATAAACATTGTTTGGATCCACATCCAAACTGAGATATTGAATTAGAATCACAACTGTAACATTTCCCCAACATGAAATAAAACATCAGTTAGAATTTTTGTTTTTGCTATTGAATTTCCTGATACAGTGCAGAGGACAGATCCAGCTGAGTGACTGTGTGTGTTTGCATACGTGTCCTGCCTCTGTCTCCCAGCTGTTAAGAGACCAGTGTTGATCAGGGTCTGTCCAGGCCTTTCAGAGCCACTGACACGCTGGCAGCACAATGATGATGTCTCTGAGTCTACTGCTGTCCACCCTGGGGCTCCTTGTTCAGGGTGAGACTCTCTTGGGATGAAAGCAGCTTCACCACAATGATGGAGAGACACTGAAACAAGCAGCATTGACCTTCTTCCATCTATTGTCCATGTTCAACAAATGATGCTGATCGTCTTTGTCCAAGCTGGATTTGTCTCAATAACCCTTCTCCTCTTTTTCATGGTTTCCAGGTTCATCAGGACAAATCAGCCTGATTCAATCTCCTGGATCTCAGTCTGTTGCTCCAGGACAGACTGTCACCATCAGATGTAAAACCAGTTCAAGTGTAGGCAGCTGGCTCAGCTGGTACCTTCAGAAACCTGGAGAAGCTCCTAAACTCTTGATATATGCAGCTACAAATCGTCAGCCTGGAGTTTCTGATCGTTTCAGTGGAAGTGGATCTGGGACTGACTTCACTCTGACCATTAGTAGAGTTCAGGGTGAAGATGCAGGAGTTTATTACTGTCAGCAGAGTAGCAGCTTCCCGTTCACACAGTGAAACAACGTCGTACAAAAACCTCCCTCAGATAAAGAGGAACTGATGTGACTCAACAGCTGCATGAAACCAAAACACAAAGGTTTGTACAGTGATACAGAAGTAAATTAAAATAAATTAACAATCACAGGAAACAAACATGAATTGTGCATCTCTGTTCCTCCTTTGGCGTCTCGCCAGGGGCGTCACCATTTGACCCTTGGAGAACCACTTTATGTACATCCAAATGCTGCATTACGTGACGTCCCTCTGCTGCAGCTTCTCATTTGAGGGGAGCAGGTTTTGATTTGAGCGAGTGAGACCAGCAGATGTGAGGTGTTTCTGTCACTGCAGAGAAGATCATTGGTGCTGCCCTTCACCTGTGTCGGAATTACTGCACGTGTGTGTCAGATTTACAGGGTCAGTGTTACGTCTGCATCACCCTACACCCCCATGTAAGGGGATGCAAACGTAACCGTAAACCATCAGACGCAACAAAAATGGTCACGACCCAAAAGCAGAAGCTGAGACACACAGAGTGCAGGAGGTTAATTAACACATGAACTTCTAAAACAGTTAAATAATTATCACACAAAATACTGATACTTTAATACTCAGCACAAAACTTCAGGACATGACGATATCAACTCAAAGTCAGAAATTTTGACTATAACTAAATTCACACACAATGAGGAGACTAACACTACAACAGAAAATCACTCTTACACAGGAGATTAATATCACAAACAGAAATTCACTCTGACTCACAAACTATTAACAGCCTTACAAAGGGGAGGAGCATAGAGTTCAGAATCCTAACAATGATGATGATGATGAAAGGCAAAGGGCCAGTGAACCGTAACCAGGAGAAGAACAACCTTTATTCGTCACTTCGAGCACATGTACGTGTCACAGTAAAACTTGACCTCTGCATTTAACCCAGTGCAGTGGGAGCCCAGGGATCAAGCACTGGGTGTCTTGCTCAGGGACACACCTGGTTGGGCTGGGATTTGTTTTAAAGCCACATTAGGATTTTATCCCAGTTCATCCATTTTACCATTCAGCTGCTCTGCTATACAAAAGATGAGGGCAATGAAAAACCAAACAGGACAAATACTTTTTCAAAATACTTTTTGCAGCCAGCTGTAGGCCTTATTAATTTCCACTGAATGAGTATTAAAACTGTAAATTCTAAATAAATAAAAGAGTGAATAGTTCCAGTGTGTTAAATAGTTGATCTGATTCAACACACACCACAATTCATTCACATTCAGTTCTTCACTTCCTGTTTCATGTTTTCCTCTTTAACTTTTAGCTTGTCCTCTGTCTTCCTTTTGTTCACAGCACTTTGTCACAGCACCGTCTGTCCCATAAATATGTTATAATGATTATTTAGATTCAATGTAAATCAGAGAATGTTAAAGAATAAGAGCAGAGTAACTGGATTAGTCTTTATGCTGATGATGTCTGACTTTATGTTACTGAAACTCTTCAAATGCTCAGCAGATTTATGTCACTAAAAAAACAAATAACAGTTTAAATTCTCTCTTTCACAATGTCATCAACAAAAACCTGTAAACTCTCATATTTATGAGAAAGTTTGATCCAACTGTATTTAAATGACTGAGACAGTCTCAGGATCATTTTTTATGTATAAAAATAAAGGCGAAAGCAGAATTTATTTGATGAGCAGATGTTTATTGTCTGGAGACATTGAAATTATAAACGTTATCAACAACTGTTAAACATGAAAAGGGACAAAGAGTCAGAGAGAACAGAGTTGGAACCAATTGAGAGAATAATCAGTATCAGAGGAAAAAACTAATCAGATCAGGACTGGGGACACTGGTTTCTCGTCAGTGTCTCCCTGACTGGAGACTGGGAGCCCTGGGTGGCCTCACAGGTCACAGAGGCTGCATTTGTCCACTGTTCTGCAGGGATCTTCAGGGTGCTGCTCCAGCTGTAGCGTCCGTCCTTGTCCAGCACCCGGGACTCCTGGTCTCCTCCCAGCTGCTGCTGCGCTGCTGCTGCCGTCCACCTTCCAGGACAGAGTCCAGCCTGAGGGGAAGCCCTTGTTGGCCAGACACATGAGCGTGACCTTGTCCTTCTTCTGTTCCAAACTGGACGGGGGCAGAACAGTCAGTGTGGGACGGACATCACCTACAATAGGAGACAACAATCAGAGGACACAGCTGTCAATCAAGCAGCAGACAGTTGGACACCTTTACTGTGTGACATTTTGTCCTTGAAGGAGTTTCTGTCAGATGGTCTTTCTGCTCCACCAGTCACTGACTCACACATTGTTTCACTTCCCTTCAAGAAACCTCTCATGCAGATCAGGACAGAGACAAACATCAGACACTTTGACCTGAAATATGTCACATAAAACTGTTTTGTCCAAATCAGGACAAATCTTCACTCTACACGAGTTTAAACATAAAGACAACAATCAAATGTTCTTCACGTGGATTTCAGTCCGATTCAAACAGAATAAACGTGAACACGAAATACAATAAAGTCACGAGAGATTTGTCACAGTTTCAAACATCAGTAGTTATCGTTACTCTGTTCTAATTTAGTGGAAACAAGTCCAGATTAAAGAGATTCTCAAACAGTTTTCAATGTGGTGGTAAATGAAAACGTTTAGAAATATTTAGACAGTTGGATTAAAGGAGTTTAAATGTGACCCTGACAGGAACATGGAAAGACAAGTTTAGTAAAACTGCTCTGAGTTCAGCTCCATGATGAAGGTGGGGGAATAAAAACACAGATACTGAATCTGTTCCAACTCAAACAAGATCGTTTCAAACTCGACTTTACAATCATTTATTTTGTGTCAGTGACACAAAGTGACTGAGTCGTCGTATAAAAACCTCTGACTGTACAGAGACACGACTCTGACTTTGACAAACTGAACTAAAGCTGCAACATCTCAACATGTCACTTCACCAATAAAGTCACATTTACTGGTTTATCTACTGGAATAATATTCGATATTTATTACAAAACATTTTTAAATTCCTGCTTCTAAAGCAGACGTTGTCTCTTATTATATTAAACATATTTTGTATCAAATAACATGGAAATGAAATTATTTGACCCGAAACACTGAATAACAAAGAAAAAAGGCTGCTGAAGTAAAATAATTTTTAAACATTTCACTTACTTCCAACATCCAGTCTGGTTCCTCCACCGAACGTGAGCCACAGTGATACAAAGGGACTGAGCCGTCGTACAAAAACCTCTGACTGTACAGAGACACGGCTCTCTGACTTTGGAACAAACAAACTCAAATAAATTAGTCGCTGGTTGTAAACACGTCTCAGCTGAAAACTCACAATAACCTTTAAAATGTTTTTAATTCTACATTAATAATAAAGAATAAAAGACTGTATTACTTAATTCTAGTTCACAGAGGACGCACACATCCACAGATAAAAACAACCTGAATAATTTAATTTTTCATTAAAGCTCAAATATGAAAATGTATAAAAACATTAAAACTGTTCAAAGTATAAAAAAGTTATAGGTTTTTAGAAAGTTATTTGTCTTCATTTACATCTAGTCTAAGAAAAACTGAATTTCCCTCAAATCACACAAATCTTCTTTTATTACCTCCTAACATCTAAACATTCACGATCAGTTGGGATCATAAAAAGTCAAAGATCTGTGTCGTCCTTTGTTCACATACATGAAATGTAACAATCATAACTCAGTGTTTATTGTGCGTTTGCTCGTGTTCAGAGCTGCTTCTAGTTTGACAGAAAACTAGCTGGTCTGTCAGTGAAACTACAAGTGTGTGTTACAACGTGTTTCTCATTCTGACAAACACAGAAAGTCGTTAACAGATACAAAAAGTAATTTAGCATAACTAGCAGTTAACGGGAGTTCGCTGTTAGCAGGATGCTAACACACGTTGAAATTCCTATAGACATGCTAACACGATTCGCATCATAATATAAAACAAAAGACACTGAGAACATACAGTCCTTTAAGGACTGATGGAAAAGTTAGACTGAAAGAAAAAAAACTGACTCTAGAACGTCTGGTTACAACCGAACTGCTGTAAGTCAGACAGGACATAAAATAATCAACACAGTCTCTGATTATGAGACAGTCTGTCATAACACATTTACAGTGATGGGCCACATGAAAGATACATTCCAAAAAGATTAAAAGAAACAGCAGTTGACAAAAGTATTTGTCCACATTATCCATGTATGCTTTAGTCGTGGACTGTGACGACCTCTGACCTCTGTGGTTGGAGCTTTTTTTTCTCTTCTTACAGGTAACTGGTGGCAAATAAATTGACAGACGCCAAACACACATAATAAAATAACTTATTCTTTTACAAATATGAAATTCAAATGAGACGCATAAGTTGGTGAATGTTGGTGTTAAAACCCCAAACAAATATCCTAAGTAAAAGCCTGGAGAGAGTCCTAGAGAAAGGACTGAGGTGGAAACTTAGTGGTTGAGAGAACTGGATCCAGGTTCTCTGAGTCAGTGGCGCCGCCCAACACTTACCTGAACCTGTAAGAATATAAATAAGGAACGACAATAGAGGCCAGAGGCCGTCACAAGAGATTGTGGTTCTTGTGCACAGTGGCCCCAAGATGAAAAAGTTCCATGAGGACTGGTCAAACTGTCCTGAAGAGGATCATGTGTCCATATCTCCAGATCCGCTGCTGAATAAATCATGTGTGTTGAATATGAGGGAGAAGTTGTTTTAGTTGAGAATGAACTCCCAGTTCTGCTCACAGATGTTACTACATGGACATGAGACAAAGAAATCTGTCCAACTCTAACTGACGATGACGTCTTGTCTTGCTCTGCTCACATTGAAAAGTTCTGTTAAGGTAAATGGCCACTTATTTTACATGCTTCTCACTCATACACCAATGGCAGGTGCTGCCATGCAAGGTGCTCAAAACACAGACCCTGTGGTCCGTGGAAGATGTGTCTTTGTGACGATGAGTGCAACCGCACCAAATAAATAGCAGGAGCCAATTAAAAAACAGAACTCTGAATAAGGATATTAATAGAGATTTATTAATGGGAATTGGTGCAAGAAGTGTGGATGGGCTTCAGACAGCAGAAACGGTCAACAGGGTGCTCTGGGAAGATACGAGAGACAGATTAGCGGACACGTACTGGTAATATGTGCACACGGAATACGGGGCTTACTGAGGACAAGATGAGCAGGGAATTCTGCAGAGCCAGATGGACCCCGGTTGGGAGGGTGTAGCCAAGGAGAGACCGGTGCTGTGGTAGGAGGAGAGATAGCAAGTTCAATGATCCAAAATCTTATCCAAGACCTAAGCCACGTCCAAAATCCAGAGATCCACAGAATAGCATCCAGAGGGAGAGGCACAGGCATGTCCGGTAACTGAAACAAAGTCCACAGGGCAAGACGTGAGCAGGGAAAGTCCAAAAAGGCAAAAAAGGGTCAGTACAGAAGAGTTTAGTAAGTAGGATGAAGAGCTGGAGAGACCAAGCAGTGCGATCAGACAAACAGACAACGTAACTGGGAGAAAGGTCTGCTAAAATAGAGCAGGGGACACACAGATGAAATCAATGATGTTGATTGTGGAGGTAGAAGTAAAACCATTGAGAATGGTGAGACAGGAAGCCCTGAAGACAGACAGGAAATGATTCTAAAACCATAACTGCCACAAAAACTGTTACAATGTCTGCGTCATAATACATTCTTATTAATATTGACCAAAAGTCACTGACATTAAACTGGTGTCAACTTAGACTCTAAATCAGGTTTAATGCCTTTAATGTGCAGGCGTTGGTTGTATCTCGTCTCGATTACTGCAATGCACTGTTGATGGGGTTACGGGCATGTGTGACTAAACTCCTGCAGATGATTTTTAATTTTTTTATTGAGCCAAAACGGACTCATCTCACTCCACTCCTCAGGTCTCTTCACTGGCTTCCTGTGGCTGCACGGATTAAGTTCAAAGCTCTGACTCTTGCCTACAGGGTGATCAACTCTACAACTCAATCATTCAGGTCTACAATCCCTCCCGTCCACTCTGCTCTGCCAAAGAACGACCTCAGGTGGTCCCAGCACCACACAGAAGACAGCGTGGAAAACTCTTCAGCTCAGTGATCCTACGATGGTGGAAGGAGCCCTCAAACTCTGCAAGCTCAGCGACCTCACTCCTAATATTCAAAAAAAACTGATTAAAGCAGAACTCTTCCGTCTTCCTTTGCACTTCTTTTCCCAACATGCACTAAAGAAATGACCCATTCCTGATTAATACTGGAACAGAACGACTGGCCACTGATACATTTATATCAGTGTAATGCAGTGCTTCTCAAATAGTGCGGCCCGCCCCCCTGGGGGGGCGCGGTGCGCTGCCAGGGGGGGCGTGTGTGACCCTGGGGAACATGCTTTTTTGCCGTACTAGAATAAAGTGTAATTGCAGATCCAGCAGTACAGTAGTTGGCAGTGGCGCTCTCATTGTCAGAGTGTGCGCAGGGAGGATTAGCTCTATGGTGTCGGGTTTATTTTGTTCCGAGCAGGCGACAGGAAGTGAGTAAACCAGGGGTGTCCAAACTTTTTGCAAAGGGGGCCAGATTTGATGGGGTAAAATGTGGGGGGCCAACCTTGGCTGACGTTCACAATATATTTAAACACACACACACACACACAAATGTATATATATATATATATATAAACAATATATTTAAACAAATTTTAGCAAGCCATTCTGTGTTTCACATTTGCCTTATTTTAATTTTAACAATCTTAAGCATGTCTTTTGGTTCATTTGAACATTCAATGTTCACAGAACTTTTGAATAAACTAACAGAGAAATTAGCAAACAATAGACATATCCACAATTGCAGGGCTCATTTGAAATATGACATATCAGTAAATATAAATGTTAATTGAACTCTTAAAAGTTTATTCTGGAGTGAAAACTGACAACTTGTCTGAATTTATGACCGATTTTGATCTTAACAAAAATGAATTCAGAGACTTATTGTAAATGACAAATGACTTGTCTGCATTAATGAGATCTGGACTGCAGCACAAAGGCCAGGTCTGGCTCAAAGGCAGCGGTACTGATGCGCAAGGTGTCTCGCAGGTGAGAGTCCTCACACGGCTCTTATTTAAGTTCAGGATCTCTTCTCACACAAATACGTCGACCCAAACAAGCTCAGCATTTTCTTAGTAAACGCTCAAATCTCTCGAAACCTGTCCTCATCCAGCTGTCGGTAAAAGCTGGAGAGAGAAAGATGCTGGTGCCGACCGTGGCTCTTGGCATCACAGTGCAGCTCAATGGGCTCCAGCTGCAAATGGTCCGGAACATCATCTGTGTCCACGGAAAAAGGCGAGGAAAAAACAGCGACAACCTCTCGATAGCTGCAAAATCCGAAAGTGTTGTCTGAACTCTTCAGCCAGAGATGAAATATTTGATGCGCAACTCCTCGTTTGCGCACTGACATTGCCGAGGGCCGGATGAAATTTGACCACGGGCCCACGGGCCGGACTTTGGACATGCCTGGAGTAAACGAACCTGAAGACAACATGAAGAGATTTTAACAGGGATGAAAAGAAAGATAATGAGACAAAAGAAAGTCACCCGAAAGCTAAGACGAGGAAATATGATGAATTTTACGCATATGTAATTATATATAAATGTACAAAAAACCTACCAAAATCTTTTTAATCAATACTCTGATAAACACATTAATAATGATAACACACTAATCAGCCTGATCCCTTTGATCCTGATCATTTGCATAGAGTCACTTTGCATCTGCAGCACCATGCTCCAGTGCTCTGGGAGACTTTATAGTCCTGAGAGTTGGACACTGGATGACTGACAGCTGTCCTTCACGACAACAGAAGCCACAGAAATCGTCCTCATCCAAAACATGACTCTGATCTCCGTCCTCATCTGGACTCTCCTCTGCTGCTGCTTCACAGGTAAAGTCCAGAGAATCCAACTCGTCTCCTCTATCAACATCCGTCCCTCTGAAATGAAGCCCACAAAACCATGATGCTGCTTGATGTTTGTGTCTCTGTGTCCTCAGAGTCCAGAGGTCAGGTCACAGTGACTCAGCCTGGAGCAGTGACATCTATTGTTGGAACAGTTGTTAACATCAGCTGCAAGATAAGTCAGACAGTTATCAATTCAGACTCTGTAGAATGGTACCAAAGGAAGCCAGGGGGATCTCCTAAACTGTTGATTTACTGGTCAAATCGCAGACCATCAGGGATTCCAGCTCGTTTTTCAGGCAGTGGATCAAACTCTGACTTCACTCTGACCATCAGTGGAGTCCAGACTGAAGATGCAGCAGTTTATTACTGTAAAGGTCGACACAACATCAACAGTCAGTATCTGTTCACACAGTGAAAAAGCGTCGTACAAAAACCTCCCTCAGTCAGACTGAACAGAAACTGAACTGATGCTGCAGCTGGAAGCTACTGCAGAGACTGACACACTTCACTGAATGTGCACAAACATGTTTCTTAAGATAAACATAAATATAAAGCATGAACAACATCTTTACAAATTTTAATTTGTATTTCCACCACATATTTTTAACACAAGGCTTCAGAACAACTTGGGGCTCAGCATTAAATTACATTTTAAGTTGAACAAAAGAAGTTGGAAACTGAAGTGAAGTGATCCTGTGAATAGCGAACAATCTCCCAAATCCACAACTTTACAAAATATCATCCTGTAAATCAGTGACATTCTACTATATATTTTATTGTTTTTTGCATCTGATTTGAAGTTTAATTGCATTTTCTGGATACTTCTCCTGTTTTGCATTTTTAGAAAAGCTTTGACTTTGTTTGAATCCTCATTTCACCAAACTGTAGAACAGGTACAAGTCAAACATTTCCCCAACATGAAATAAAACATCATTCGGAATTATTGTTTCTGCTGTCTCCCAGCTGTTAAGAGACCAGTGTTGATCAGGGTCTGTCCAGGCCTTTCAGAGCCACTGACACGCCGGCAGCACAATGATGATGTCTCTGAGTCTACTGCTGTCCACCCTGGGGCTCCTTGTTCAGGGTGAGACTCTCTTGGGATGAAAGCAGCTTCACCACAATGATGGAGAAACACTGAAACAAGCAGCATTGACCTTCTTCCATCTATTGTCCATGTTCAACAAATGATGCTGATCGTCTTTGTCCAAGCTGGATTTGTCTCAATAACCCTTCTCCTCTTTTTCCTGGTTTCCAGGTTCATCGGGACAAATCACTGTGACTCAGTCTCCAGGATCTCAGTCTGTTTCTCCAGGACAGACTGTCAACATCAGATGTAAAACCAGTTCAAGTGTCACTGGTTCTTACACTTACCTGCACTGGTACCTTCAGAAACCTGGAGAAGCTCCTAAACTCTTGATATATGCAGCTACAACTCGTCAGCCTGGAGTTTCTGATCGTTTCAGTGGAAGTGGATCTGGGACTGACTTCACTCTGACCATCAGTAGAGTTCAGGGTGAAGATGCAGGAGTTTATTACTGTCAGCAGGGTCAGAGCTTCCCGTTCACACAGTGAAACATCGTCGTACAAAAACCTCCCTCAAATAAAGAGGAACTGATGTGACTCAACAGCTGCTCTGGAACTAAAATACCAGAGGTTTGACAACCTCATATTCTCAACATTTCATTTTTATCAAATATAAAAACCAGAATGCTTACAGTTGTGTATGAAACTAATATCTGTGCCACATTTTCAAACAAATATTTGCACTTAGTGACACTCGTCTGACCGTTTGACAGTGCAAACATCTCACTGATTGAAAAGAAAAATGATCTTTTGTTTCAAACCTGTGGTAAAATATCATCGCAAACCTTCAGTTGTTTTTCTGCCACATTCTCAAATTTCACTTGTTTCACTTCAAATAGCAGCAGGAGTGTGTGATTAAAAGAGACAAATTAGTGTTAACATGACTTCACAAGAGACCGAAAAACCAAGACTGAACTACCACTGGATGTATGAGAGACACAAGAACCGCTGAATATATTAAGTCTTTGTCAATACAATTTCCATGTGTCATCAGCCCGAATTGAGAACGTTCAAAGACGGTCAAAATTTATCACTTTATTATTAAAAGACACATTCAGACGCAGAAAGTATCTTCATTGTGATGAAATGTTTTTACTGTCAGCATTAGTAGAAGTCCACAGCACTACTGTAATTTACAGTCACAAGAACATGTAACGGCTCTGTTTACAATTCCCTGGTTTTCCTCAATTTCATAATGAAGTGTGATCTGATCTTTAAAGTCACAGACAACAAACAATTTTTCTAAGCTGGTTAAACACAGTCGTGACCCTTCGCGTCTTTAGTGAAGACATCCGTTAAATACAAAGTGATGGTGGAAAAGGTGACGCCAACACGAGGCTTCTGATGTCACTACACGTAAGCTGGAGTCAGATGTTGGCAAACCTGGAATCCAGTCTGAGGTTTAAAATCTCTTGGACTGATCAAACCCCTCAAACAGTGTCAGTGTCTCTTCACAGGCAGCAACAGCTGATGTGAACCAGGCCTCAGTGGATCTCACCACTGTGGTACGTTTGCCCAGTTCAGTACTTTGCAGTAGCAGTGGGTGATGTCTCAGATATACTCGATGTAGCGCAACTTGTTCTCTGTAGGATGTAGTAAGTCAGTATAAGTCACATGCTGAGTACAAACTGTCCATTTACACTCAGTCATTCAGCAGATGCTTTAATCCAAAGCGACTCACCAGGAACTCGCACAGACGGAGAACAACTTTGCACCATCTGAGCTACAGCCTCCAGCGTGAAGTAAAGTCTTTCCCTTCAGTCCATCTCACAGACTCATGTTGGGCTCCACCCGTTCTGGGAGCGCTTGTTTTTGGAACATTACGTCCCCACTTCACGACCAATTCTGACACAGAGATCTCAAACAAACGCACCGTTAAGTGAGTGTGACGTCACTTTACATGTTCCTACGTCTGTTCACTGGACATGAAGTCCACAGCTCCTACATGTCTCCACGCTGCACGTTTGACCAACATCACGGCCTAATGCACTTACAGTAATGTTGGTTTTTCAGAGCGGACGACTTTATATTTTAGAGTAAATGAGAAGACGAGGAGACAAAGTCAAGGTGCTACATGGACGAAGTAACACCGAGACGACAAACAAATACTGTGTCACTCATATTTTGCTAAATTATCTACATTTTCTAAAGAGCTTTAAACTGCTGCTGTGTCTCTAAACTACTTATTTACTGCTTCTGTTGTGAAGCAGCTCACTGTCAGTAAAGTTAATCCACGAGTTAAAGCTGTAACAGGACAAATGAAACCAGTTGTCAGTGTGTTTGCCGTCTTCATGTTGGTGGGAACCAGGCTTCGACACTGCTGGATGTGCCAAAGATTGTACACAAGAGAGAGAGGTATCACTCTGTAACAACTCTGAACAACCAGAGTGGACTGAGTGACCCTGTGGTCCCAAATACTCTCACCGCTGAGTGAGACCTCGTCTCTGGTAAAACCATCAGCTGATCAGTTTACATGTTCAAACAAACAAAACAAAATCGATACTTAAATTAGCATTTATGACATGTTTTACAGCAGATCTCAAAATATCGACAAATACTTATATCGCAATGTAAACTAAAAATGTCTATTTTTTTTGTGCTTCATTACATGGTCCAACTTCAGGAGTTAGAGCAGAGAATTTAAGGTTTTTCTGGAGAGTACAGGGTTGTCACAATTCAATCACATTCAGTTCTTCACTTCCTGTTTAATGTCTTCCTCTTTCATCTTGTCCTCTGTCTTCCTTTTGTTCCTGCTTCACACAACAGAACTTTGTCACGCCCCATTTTTGGTAACATATTGGTCATCATCTTCAGCTTGTCCCGCCTCCTCACCTTCACCAAATACTAGAACGTCTTCAACCCTCATGTTCACGCAGTCTGACTCATGTCTTAACCTCATGTACTGGACTCTTTGTTCATCTCTGTCCTCATTGGTCATATGCACCATAGTACATCACGAGTCTCTTTAAAGCGCCGTCTGTCCCATAAATATGTTTTAATCATTATTTAGATTTACTGTAAATCAGAGAATGTTAAACAATAAGAGCAGAGTAACTGGATTAGTCTTTATGCTGACGATGTCTGACTTTATGCTACTGATTATAAACGCTCATATATATGAGATGTGAGTTAACATGAGAGAACGTTTGATCCAACTGAATTTAAATGACTGACACAGTCTAAGGATCATTTTTTAATGTATGAAAAATAAAGGTAGAAGCAGAATTTATTTGATGAGCAGATTTTTATTGTCTGGAGACATTGAAATTATAAACGTTATCAACAACTATTAAAGATGTAACAAACAGAAGAAAAGGGACAAAGAGTCAGAGAGAACAGAGTTGGAACCATTTGAGAGAATGATCAGTATCAGAGGAAAAAACTAGTCAGATCAGGACTGGGGACACTGGTTTCTCGTCAGTGTCTCCCTGACTGGAGACTGGGACCCCTGGGTGGCCTCACAGGTCACAGAGGCTGCATTCGTCCACTGATCTGCAGGGATCTTCAGGGTGCTGCTCCAGCTGTAGCGTCCGTCCTTGTCCAGCACCCCGGGACTCCTGGTCTCCTCCCAGCTGCTGCCGCTGCTGCTGCCGTCCACCTTCCAGGACAGAGTCCAGCCTGAGGGGAAGCCCTTGTTGGCCAGACACATGAGCGTGACCTTGTCCTTCCTCTGTTCCAAACTGGACGGGGGCAGAACAGTCAGTGTGGGACGGACATCACCTACAATAGGAGACATCAATCAGAGGACACAGCTGTCAATCAAGCAGCAGACAGTTGGACACCTTTACTGTGTGACATTTTGTCCTTGAAGGAGTTTCTGTCAGATGGTCTTTCTGCTCCACCAGTCACTGAGTCACACATTGTTTCACTTCCCTTTAAGAAACCTCTCATGCAGATCAGGACAGAGACAAACATCAGACACTTTGACCTGAAATATGTCACATAAAACTGTTTCATCCAAATCAGGACAAATCTTCACTCTACACGAGTTTAAACATAAAGACAAAAATCAAATGTTCTTCACGTGGATTTCAGTCCCAATCAAATAGAATAAACGAAGAACATGAAATACAATAAAGTCACGAGAGATTTGTCACAGTTTCAAACATCAGTAGTTATCGTTACTCTGTTCTAATTTAGTGGAAACAAGTCCAGATTAAAGAGATTCTCAAACTGTTTTCAATGTGGTGGTAAATGAAAACGTTTAGAAATATTTAGACAGTTGGATTAAAGGAGTTGAAATGTGACCCTGACAGGAACATGGAAAGACAAGTTTAGTAAAACTGCTCCGAGTTCTGCTCCATGATGAAGGTGGAGGAATAAAAACACAGATACTGAATCTGTTCCAAGTCAAACAAGATCGTTTCAAACTCGACTTTACAATCATTTATTTAGTGTCAGTGACACAAAGTGACTGAGTCGTCGTACAAAAACCTCTGACTGTACAGAGACACGACTCTGACTTTGACAAACTGAACTAAAGCTGCAACATCTCAACATGTCATTTCACCAATAAAGTCACATTTACTGGTTTATCCACTGGATTAATATTTGTTACTTATTACAAACAGTTTTTAAATTCCTGCTTCTAAAGCAGACGTTGTCTCTTATTATATTAAACATATTTTGTACCAAGTAACATGAAAATGAAACTATTTGACCCGAAACACTGAATAACAAAGAAAAAAAGCTGCTGAAGTAAAAGAGTTTTTAAACATTTCACTTACTTCCAAATTCCAGTCTGGTTCCTCCACCGAACGTCCACCACAGTGATACAAAGTGACTGAGCCGTCGTACAAAAACCTCTGACTGTACAGAGACACGGCTCTCTGACTTTGGAACAAACAAACTCAGATAAATTAGTCGCTGGTTGTAAACACGTCTCAGCTGAAAACTCACAATAAACTTTAAAATGTCTTAAATTCTACATTAATAATTAAGAATATAAAAATGTATAAGTACACGTTATATAATATGTACACATAGTTTTTTTTAAAAGAAGCCACAGTCAATATTCGCAAATTCATTCTGAAAGAGAAAAATATATTTTCAAAACAGATTAATAACTATAATATATGTGTAATGATAAAATACAGTTAAAGTAATGAGAA